>JAQSVH010000008.1:1842968-1862007 GCA_029448705.1 Adansonia digitata
TTTTTTTCCCCTTCTTTTTCCCGATATCCAATGAGAGATGAGATTAAGTTTTCATAGTTATATATATATATATATATATATGTACAAATAGTAGTTTAACTAGATTTAAAAGTGAGTGCATCAAAAAGCAAAAGTATATGCAATAATCTATTTTTCACCAGCCCACTTCCACTAAATTTCTTCATCTTCAAGCTATAATTTTTGTACCCTCTCTTTGTCTTTCTTTTCGAATTTCAAATCAATTCTCTCAATAATAGATTTCTAATCTGAATGCCTCCTCAAAATCCCATCTTCCATGAAATTAGTTGCTGAAACTTTAACTTTTATATAAATGTTAATAAGGCTGGAAGATCAGTCACGGTAATGGGATAACGCTTTATCGATGGCTCAAAGAATTCATCAATGTTGATCTCTCTGGTCAAATTACGTTTGTTGCTTGGATGTTCATGAAATTCCTGCACTGATTTAGATCAAACCTTTTGTCTTTTTAAAGTTGTTAAGTCAAACCAGAAATTCGGGGGGGGGGGGGAAGAGGGCGAAAAACTCTGCTATAAATCTGGTGCAGATATTGATTTGGAATACCAATTTGTGTTCTAATTTCAAAGGCAAATGTTGGAGAGGATGGCATTTTAAACTTGTTTGAGAATTTATGCATGTTTTTAGCACTGTTTGTTAGCGGTGTTGTCCTTTATTTGTGGTACATTTTTGAAGGTTAGGAAAAACGGATGAGAAAGCACATGCTTAAACTTTGTTGGTAACCAATCACAAATTCTTAAAAACCCTTCTAAAAAAAATGCTGTTATTCCTTTTGAATCTTTGATCCCAAGGAAAATGCAATCAAACTATATCTAAAGTTAAACTAAGAACATGCTTTTGCGCATGCAGAATCAGCCATTGAAATATTCACAGTTCTTTTTTTTTCAGGAAGGAAGAAAAAGAAAGGAAGAAAAAGAAAGAGAAAAGAATAAAGGAAGGAGAAGGGTAACATGATGTTATAATTGTTATTTTACGGTTTTAATTATGATCGTCATAATAGTTATTATTATGTTTGAAATCGTAATTTAAATCTGTGACAGATGATGAGCGGTGATGCACACTTTTTAAATGTGAGGTAGAAGTGGAAAAGAGAAGCAATGTTGGGCAAGCTGTGGGGAGCGCCGCAGCCAGACAAAAACTCGTTTCACTTTTCTTAAGTTTATAATCACTTGGAAAGTGGGCTAACTGATAGATCTCTACTCCCCAATTAAACAAACATCACCTTAGTGGGATGTCTTTTCCTTTTAAACCAATTATTTCTATGGAGTGTGACTTAAGTCACATGGTTTGCAACGTTTCAACTATATTGCATCATGTCAAGAGTCATAGTATAGCCACAGCTTAACAACAACAACAACCACAATTTGCTGACTAATTGCAGGGTAAAGTCAGCTGGAAAATGCGGGTTCTTAGCAGCTTCTTCAAGTCTTAATTGTCGGTTAATTAGTTTAATCATGAACTTGGTCTAAGCAATATATACTTATTTATGCCTTGTTTATTCCTTTTTATACAAACAAGACAGTACGAGAATAAGAAAAAAAGTTGCTTATATTAAAATTCGAACCCAAAATTATTAGATGTCGCTTTTTAAAAATATTTATATGAAGCAATCCAATTAAGCTTTAATCTCTTTTTGTTTTTCTCTTCTCCTTGTAGCCTCCTTTTTTATGTTATTCCTTTGTTAAATTTGGAAACTTAATTCGTTGTAAAAGTGCATGAACTGCAAAGTTCAACCAAGAAAACAACCAAAAGTTGGCCGTGATTTTCAGATTTGGTGTTTCTTCTTCTAACGACTAATGCTATGGCTTTTCGCTTTTCAAATTGTATGCTTTACTCTTAACTACCACTGCTTTTTTAGTTTACCTTAAACATATTCATAATTGAAAAAAAAAGAAAAAAGAAAAAAAGAGAAAATCTTTGCAATCCATATCCTGCTATTAATATTTTAACTTACGGTTAGTAATGTATTTACTCTTATCATGCATGTAAAATTTTTAAATGATTTAATATTCATATTATATCAATTAAAAATAATTTTTTTAAATATTTATAGGTTGATTTTTACATAAAATAATAATTTATTTAGAATTTAACGTATATTATTTACATGAACAAAGTATAGATATAACGATCAGAATAAACAAATATAAATTATATTAAAAAATTATAAAAACATTTAAAACTATAATAATTTTATAATATAACTAATTTCGATTCGAGATTACTTCGAAAAATACTTGGCCACTAGATGTGAATATGAAAAATTCCGATATTTTGTACCATTGACTTGAAATATGAAAAGAAATATAGATTCGACATTATATTATTTATTATTATTAATTGAAAGTAGTTTGATATAGTAATCGAAAAAACTTTATTTAATCTGCAGAATAAAAGGGGAAAAAAAAGTGATAGAAGAGGGCATTGATGTAAGCCTTGCAACCACATACAACCCCAAAGGATAAAATTAACATCATTGAAACAACCTTTTGTTTTTAAACACATGGATCATTACACCATTTTTTTATTACTTATAAATTTGTAAATCAGAAAACAAAAAATACTACACGTTATAAGAAAAACTACAGGGGGGGGTTGGGCAGGGGAAATTAATTAATAATTTTGTTTGGGTCATTTTCGTACGATTAGAACTGTAGAACAAGCAGCCATACGACCCACCACCTCTCTAATCATTTTTTTTTATATAGTTGACTAACATCGTTGTTTAGACTTTCTTAGATTTTACTTCTATAGCACCTTTTTTTTTTTTTTTGAATTTGGAGGGCTTTCGATCGAAGTACTTTTAATTTTTAAATTAATTATTAAAATAATATTATTTTAAAACATATTATTTTGATTTATGAAAAATCGTTAAATTAATTAACGTATCTTCGTAAGATTCGTTAAAATAATTGGATTCACTATAGACTTTAGCGAATTTTATATGTATATTATGTTGGTACTCTTTTAAATTAATGAAAGATAATATTATTATTATAAATAAAATGATAGTTTTTATTATTAAAAAAATTATTTCATTTACTATTAATGATAATAAATTTATTTATTTAGATTATAATCTTGTAATTTTTTTAAAATATATAATTAAACTGTAATCATCTAATTATTTTTTAAATTTAGGTTGTAATTATTAGTTGTAATCGTTTAATTATTTTTTAAACCCTAATTACAACTTAAATTAAAAAAATGATAAGATTATTATAATTTAAATTAAATACTTTAAAATAATTATATGATTACAATTCAAATAAATAAATTTATTATAATTAATCATAAATGAAATAATTTTTTTAATTAAAAAAATACTAACATAATAATAATATAATTAAAAAAATACCAACATGATAATAATCCAAGTAATATTATTAAAAAAAACATCATTATAATAATAACATTAGTCAACCGGGAAATGTATATAGGATATGCTAAAGCCTTTAGCGAATCCACGTGAGATATACTAAAAGCATTTAACGATTCTACATTGGATTCGCTAACCGCTTTAATGAATCTTACATGAATATGTCAGTTAATTTAGCAATTTCTTGCAAGTCAAAATAGTAGTATTTTGGTAATAAATTTCAAAATAACATTATTTTAATAATTAATTTAAAAATCAATAGTATTTTGTCGAAAACCTGCATTTGGATTAATGTTGAATATGGTTTTGTATTCATATATCTAATTTTAAAAAAAAATCCAATATTCGAAAGTTTATATTATCATATTCATATTTGAATATATGTCAAACATATATCGAATAGGATGCAGGCATTAAGATTTGAACTTTAAACCAACTGAAATAAACCCAAAATTCTAGAATTGAAGAGATGTCTATAGCTATTTTGAAAATAAATTTTCCGATATGAGCAAATTTGTTGAAACTTTGGAATTCATATCATATATTTGGCATTTTTGTCAATTTTCTAGCTAAATTGAGTGCTGAGAATGGAATTTTAGCTGGCGCATTGGCAAGGGTTTGACACAAAAAGGAAAAGTTAATATATTAAAAAAAAGGGAAAAAAAAAGGTTGAAAGCAAGGAATATGGAGATTGAGATAGATCAAAAGAGACATTGCATCTTATATTAAACTAATAATTAGCAACTGGGTTAAATAGCTTTGCTTGCAATAATCACAACGGATTCTTTTCTCTTCCACTTTTCTTAATAAAGTCTATTTTTTTTAATTAATTGGAAGTTTGTTGCATTTTTTTCATTTAATACTGCCATCAACCTCTCTGCTGCTTGGAAGCTCTTTTCATGGGGGTTAGCTTATTCATGTCTCTCCTTTGCCTAAGCCACCCTCTCCTACTAATGTTAATTATAACAAGTTTATAAAGTTAATCTAATTATTATAGCATTAATTAATGCAAATATTTATCCTATTTGTTGGTAGAGATTTTGCCATATGTTTTACCCTACCGTATGGAAGTGGATATGACCAAAAGGTAGGGTTATCTGTATGGTTTGACAAGTTTGATTCAAATTAGGATACTTTTAAAATATCATATTGTAAGTTTAAGTTTTATTTAGTTCAAATTATTATTTAACAAAATAAAAATTTTTATTTTAACTATTATAATTATTTTTAATATTTAAACACAAAAATAAATTTTTCGAGTCCCACCAATCAGGTTGGATCTTGAACAAATAAGATTTTATTATTCAAGTTTAACCAAGCCTGATTCATGAACAATTCTGTTTAAAAATCAATCTACCTTTAATCGAATCCATTCACAATGCATGGTGAAGCTAGCTTTGACTTATTTAAGGGTTAGGCTATTCAATCCGATTCATAATGGATAGACATGGATAAAGAATTTTATAATTTATCTTAGTTAAGTTTGAATTACTATTTATTAATATAAAATTATTTTATAAATTAAATTAAATTATAAAAATATAAATATTAATATTAAAATAATTTTTAATATTTTAATATATTTTAAATAATGATATAAAATTTTAAATCGATTCAAAATGAACTTAATAAAAATTTATAAAAAATTTTAAATCGTAATCCGATCCAATCTAACTATAATCAAATCTAATAGATCTAGAGTTTGTGATTATAGTTAAGGGTCTTAATAGTAACTTTAAATGTCTTTGTGAACCGAAAGAAAAGACAAAGAACTTTACAAATAAATTTTTTTTGGTACCTGTATTTTTTTTCCACATTTTTCGTAGTCCTCAATTGTAGTGATGTAGATGTAAACTCTAATGTATGCTTCTAATTGAAGTGGTCGGAAATTGTTTTATGTGATTGAAAAGCACCCAATTTCTATGCTAAAATGAGAAAAAAGAAGTCAAATTTCGGAAGGTCATATTCATATAACATAAAATTTTATTTTTAATACTCAATTCTTTCGAGAGATTTATGCAAGAAGCACAAAATAGAATGAGTTAGACTTATTTTAAAAATTTAATCATTCGTTCGATTTGATAGATTTAATTTATATTAATTCAAATTTAAATATAATATTTAGTAATTTAAGTTCGATTGATTCGAATCACATTTTAAATAATAAATATTTTATTTAAATTTAATTTAAAATATATAAATGTTTCCTTTTAAAATAATTAGTGTTTAGTTATATGCATTCATGCTTACACATCAAAATTAAGTAACCCAAGTTATTTCTCATTGGCTCCAATATAGAAAATGTGGATGGATTAGTGACATTCACCTAAAACCCCCCCTTTTCCCCCCCCCCCCAACCCCCAAGATGATGAAATTTAAATAAAAAAATATTTGCCAATGTAAAAGGGAAAAAATTGTTATGGTTTCGTAAACCAATTGCAATTAGTTTAGTCTTCCATTGGTCTACCTACCCTACTAATTTTTAATACTATTTAATTTCCAAAGAATGAAAGGCAGTTTTCAACTTTTTTTTTTTTTTTTTTTAAGAATGAGAGTTGGGACAGTAAACCTGAAATAGTTATGGAATTGATTTTTGAGAAAGGTACAGAACGTGGAAAATAAATTAAAATAATACCAGAGCTTAATACTAATAATTAATTAACAAAAACAATACTCATTAGTATTTAATGATGTTGATAAAAATAATATTATAAATAGATTATAATTATTATATAATTATTTTTAAATTTAAAAATATTTTTAAAATAATAATTAAATAATATATTCATTAATCATATATTTAATTAATTAATAATTAATATCATGTAAAAAGTCACGATTGCTGACAGAAAGGAAGAAAGAAAAAAACAAGTTTATCATTTTGTCAATGGATTTCTATATGATTTATACCATAATGGATCAGTATAAAACTCAAGTTAAAACTCCAAAAGAAAATGTATAATTAATTAACCTAATGTCTTCCTAAAGATTCATAAAAACTCAAAGCCAAAAGCCCAGCTGAATCTCTTGCTCTCTCTCTCTCTTCTCTCTGTGTTTCTGTTTTCCCAAATCTCAACTTACCTACTTGTTTCTTGTTTGTCTTTGAAAACCCAGAAAAGGTGTTTGGGTTTCATTGTTGTTGAAGCAAAATGCAGAATCATTTGGAAACCCTTTGAGGGTTCTTCTCCATTATACTCACAATCACCTAAAATCTTGTTTATTTCCAGGTTCTTAGCCATGAAAAGGAAGACCCATGGCTGGTAATACTGAAATTTCTTTCAAGGCAATGTAGAAGAGAAAATAGATTTCTTTTGCAGTCTCAGATGATGGTGGCTGCGTTTTCTCATTCACCAAAACTTTCAGAGTCCACTGTTCGAGAACCACAACAAGAATCAGGCGCCCATCCAGAAGAAAACCCAAACTCAACAACAGCGAAAAGGGCTCCTCTCAAAGACAATGGGTCCACTGTTACGAGAAAACCCCGAGGTAGACAAGTTTCTTCAAGGTATTTGTCTCCTTCTCCTTCTTCCTCTTCTTCTTCGGCAGCCAAAATGGGGACAAGATTTCCATCACCTCTTATTTCTCGTTCCGCTAATACGACGGCGGCTGGGAACAAAACGACGACGGTACTGCCTTCTCCGCTTATTTCTCGTTCAACAAATGCTAATTCTACTTCAACACCGACTTCGACGGTGTTGTCTTCGCTTCCTAAACGGTCTCAGTCTGTGGACCGGAGGCGGCCCGGAGGTCAAGTGTCACAAGGAAACAATGTCAATGCCACGGAATTGTCAGCTGCTGCCAAGATGTTAATCACTTCGACGAGGAGTTTATCCGTTTCATTTCAAGGTGAGACCTTTTCGCTTCCAATTAGTAAGACAAAGGCTCAAGTGGGTTCTACTTTGACCAGGAAAGCAACTCCAGAAAGGCGTAGAGCTACTCCTGTGAGAGATCATGGGGAGAACTCGAAGCCAGTGGATCAGCACCGCTGGCCTGGGAGAACCCGGCAAGGGAATTCAGGTTCGAATCCATTGTCCAGGAGTTTGGATTATTTTGGTGAAAGGAAGATGTTTGGATCTGGTGCAATGCTGGCTAAGTCATTGCAGCAATCGATGACGCTTGATGAGAGTAGTAGGAGGGTTTCTTTTGACGGTAGTAGTAGGTTGAGTTTGGATTTTGGACGTGCTGCTGAATTGTTAAGAGAAGCTAATAAGCAAAAACCCGATGCCAATTCTGTAAATGATGCTTCTTATCTTTCTTGTGATCTCACTACATCTGATACAGATAGTGTGTCATCTGGGAGTACTAATTCTGGAATGCTTGAATATGGAGGAAGTGGGATTTCCAAAGGGAGGAATGGACACCGTAATATTGTTGTGTCTACAAGGTTTTGGCAGGAAACTAATAGTCGGTTAAGGCGGTTACAGGATCCTGGTTCACCTTTGTCTACAAACCCGGGTCCTAGAATTGGTGTTCCAGCTAAATTCGGTCAATCAAAAAGTTTTATTAGTGATGGTGCAGTGTCTTCTCTGCGGACAATGGCTTCTCCTATTGGGGGTGGTACAAGACCTGCTTCTCCTAGTAAGCTTTGGACATCTTCAGCTTCATCACCATTGAGAGGGCTAAGTCCTGCTCGGGTGAGAAATGCAGTTGGTGGTCAGATGATTGGTAATTCTGTTAATACCCCTTCAATTCTTAGCTTTTCTGTTGATATTCGTAGAGGAAAGATGGGGGAGGATCGAATTGTTGATGCACACATGTTGAGGCTTCTTTATAATCGTTACTTGCAATGGAGATTTGCAAACGCAAGGGCAGATGCAACTTTCATGCTGCATGAACTCAGTGCAGAGGTATGGTTATCCTCCTCGTCCATCTCATTGTTCTCAATATGTTGAATGGTTTTGTCCACTTGTTTTTTGTTCGAGATATTTGGTGAATGCTTCAATTCACTTCAAAACAATAGTTTGTCAAACAAGCCAAACCCAACTAATTTATGACAAAGATTACCTATAATGCAAGTGACAACATACTTCTTGCATGATGGTATATTTTTAGAGATGTCTTGTCCAATATGGCATTATATAATTTGTTTATGTGCTATATTGCTGGATTTATTTACTGAAGGTTGGATTTGATTTAGTTACCCTTGCCATCTGGAATTGCCCATTGCTCCTAAGAAAGTGTTTACTTGTCCTTTTATACTTGCTAAGAGATTAGATTTAGAGGTGGAAGGCTCTTAAGGCAATATATTTTCATGTTTTTGAGTAAATCCTTGATTCAATCAATGATTGGTGAATTCGATACTTGTTAAAGATAAGAGATTGCACTCTAGACAGCTTTGGCATTGTACTTATCAACACTGGATGATGTAGAATCACTGAGAAAGACGTACTGAGTGTTATTGTGCAGCCTTTTTTCCCCTCTACTATTCTCTTACTAGAGTATTTTGTGCAGCCATTTTTCCCGTCTACTATTCACTTACTAGAATATTTATCGGTAACTTTAATTGCTTTAGCTTCCTTGAGTAGAATTTTGAGTTCACACTGTCACATTGAGGCCGATTAGACATTTTATCACATTGGGCAAGATGAGCATGCTCTTTGGGCAGCCTCCATTCATCAACAATGGATTTTGCATGGTGGGTTGGATTCCAGTGAATGTTTTTACTTTGGCCTTATTGTCATCGTACCACTATCCCTAAGGTCCTTGTTCGTTTTCAACTTAGGGGTAAAGAAGGTTAATGATCTAAAAAGACCTAAAGGCCTATTCTGATGATTTGAGTTGTTACACGGGGTCAATATGAGTGAGTGTTCAACAGTAATATTGTAAAATACTGTACTTGGCTGATAGATTTGATCTGTGATGTCAAAGTAGATGTGGCTGATCTTGTGCATCTTTCTTGTCGTAACTATGAATTTACGAAGAGATTTTCAATCTCTCTCCTCTCTCTACTGTTGTAAATTTGCATAATGGAATGTTTAGGGGACTTACTGGAAAAAGGCGGACTAAAGATAAGCTTGCCAAAGAATCATTTAATCATAGATGGGTTCATCTTTTGTTGCCAACTGGCTAGCAATGTTGTTATTCTGTTCTTGACAAGAGAAAAGTGAATGATGCTAGCTGTATGTCAGTTAAAAGAGCCTATGCAAAAAAAAAAAAAAAAGAAAGAAAGAAAAAAGCTGGTAGAATTAGAAAGATTGCTCTAGTTTTGACATACTATAGGACGTAAGCACTTCCACAGTAATGAGAATTACAGTTTTGGTATATAATGAACTGGTAGGTTTTTGGTTATCAGCAGTTTGATGCAATTGTCTTTTGATATTAAAAAAAAGAACTAATGAAAGCAATAATTGTGAATTGAGGCTTAACATGATGCTCTCTAATAACTATGATATTTTCATGGTTAATATTCCTTTTCTGTACCAGAAAAATCTGTGGAATGCATGGGTAACAACATCAGAACTGCAGCATTCTGTCACCCTTAAGAGAATCAAGTTGCTATTGCTGAGGCAAAAATTGAAATTGACTTCCATCCTGAAGGGACAAGTAAGACTCAAAACTTCACATTTCTAAAGTATTTAATCAAATTCTTGTTGGCCTTTTCATAGACACAGCTTCAACTATCTGTTTGTGTTTTAACTTCTTCCAATTTTTCTGATTCTATTTTTACCTTCATATTTATCATATCGAACATGTAATTTTGTCTATGTCCATGTTTTCATAGACAAAGCAATTGCTGCATCAGCTTTAATTGATGTCCATATTGATGAAGGTAAAAAAGGCAATATTGTTAGAAATACTGTTGATGAGAATGAAATGTAAAAATTGGGACTTGGGTGATGCAATGAGGAACTTTTAAGTTTCCAGCAATGGTTTAACGGGCTGCCTGACCTTGCATGCATTGCCTTGGGCCTTACTAGTTCCCATAGAAACACACTTTAGAAGCAGTTACAATTCACTTACATCATGACATGAGTAGGTACTGAATATTGGTTGGTCCTAATCAGGACACATAAAAGATGGGGCAGAAAAAAAAAAAAAGGAAACTTAGATTTCTTATTCTTGGCTGCAGTAGATGGGTTCACCCTGTAGAGGAAGACAGAAAGAAAGCAACCAAATAAGAAATCAAGTCAAGAAGAGAAGAGAAAAGCCTGTACTATTATAGTTCAATCCGAAAAGGAAAAGGCTATTGATGACTTGATAATTTGCTTTTAGTTTCTTTTGTTGCTCTTTCTCCATTTCTTACTGCATTCTTGTTAGAACAGATCTAATCCTTTCCGTTCTAAGTTACAAAATTCTCGCTTTTGAGCATTAATTTTCTCTTCATGACTAAAATTTGTTATGATTGATGAGTGTAGATAGCTCATTTAGAAGCATGGGCCCTCCTCGACAGAGACCACTCCAGTTCTTTGCAAGGAGCAACTGAAGCTTTAAAGGCCAGTACTCTTCGTCTTCCAATTGTTGGAAAAGCAATAGTAAGTTTCTTCCTTTTTCTGTTTCCTTGCTTTTCAATATACAATCTATTAATGATCCAGCTCATGACTACCAGTGTGGTCTAAAAATGTTGGTCTTGTTTCTCTGCCCTTTCTCTGTTTTCTTCCATAATAGGCAGATATCCAAAATCTCAAGGATGCTGTCAGTTCAGCAGTTGACGTGATGCAGGCAATGGCATCTTCGATATGCTCATTATCATCAAAGGTAAACTTCATTAATTTAAATCTTGTAGACATTAGTGTTACAAAAAAGTCATTAAATGCTTTTCTATGGTAATTATTTGTATGTCTACTAACTTTGTGAAGCCTATAAATCAATGCCACTTACACAAGAAAGTTCTTAAGATCTTTCTTGCTGTTCCTATCAATACGTTCTTATTTTACTAGTTTTCTTTAATACTTTGAGTCATCTGTTTTTGCCTTTTTGGATTGTATGTTGACTTTGGTTTAATGCAGAGGATTGTAAACGAAATTGTAAATTGATAAGATTGTACTCCAAAATAAGTAATTGAAGCGCTCAAAACCACAAATAAGGGTCGTGAGGCTAGTTAGGCATTGAAAACGTTTATCACTATCTGTTGGTGTGCCTTAAAAACAGAGATTCGAAACTCCAATTAAGTGGCCTTTCTTTTATGGGAAAGGGAACTGCTTATTGATAGGTAGTGCCACAAAGAAGTGAAAGTTAATACAACAATCCGTTCCTGCTGATCGATTCTATTCCTGGCTCTTACTATCTAAAAATCAGAGCTGACATTTTCGTTGATAGGATCTGTAACTGCCGATCCCGAGATATTTAGTAATTTAAAAAGCAGGTATTCTACATAAGGCACCAAATTTACAATGAATTTCACCTGTGGGGCATCTAGATTTTCAGCTTCAAAGGTCATGCTAAATTTGTACAGTATGGTCACACCTTTATGGAACATGTACTAAATGCTATTTTAATGTACTGATGAGAAAATGGAAAAAGGTCTAATGAAGCCTCCACACCTTATAAAAGGGATGAAAGAAGGAAACCTCAAAGTTTGATACTTGGATGGAGCCTGTCTATTTATGTTTCACCCAACTTGCACTTTAAAAGGGTCAAATGTACCTAATGAATAATATCATTTCTCCTTTGCAGGTGAAGGAAATGAATTCTTTGGTGGATGAACTTGCAAGTGTGACCGCAAAGGAAAGGGTTTTGCTCGAACAATGTAAAGATTTTTTGTCCATGTTAGCAGCCATTCAGGTAAAGGCAGCGTTTCGTTTTATATGTTCCAAGCTATTCTCTGCTTCATTTACTCGATATGGCTCAAATTTTAAGAATTCTTCTTATCAAATTAGGTTAGGGACGGTAGCTTGAGGGCACATGTAATACAATTTAATCGTGTACCAACTACTGGCAACCTGACAACAGATATGTAGAACTGATAGCATTTGACTACTCGCCTTAAGTATGCTAACAACATTACACCCAAGCTCATGTTTTTCCGATGGGTGGACTGGAGGCGGCACTGGACAAAATAAGAGCTGATTGAATATAGCTAGGTTCGGCTTCTCATTTTATCATTTTTGCATCCAGTTGTTGTCGTCTATTATCACACGCATGTAATTTTTGCATCCGAAGATAAGAGGAAGTGGCTTTTCCTCTCAACTGATTTCTGTATACGTGTCCTTTCTTTTTTTTTCTTTTTTTTTTGAAGAAAGCAATTTATATGTAAATATGTTAAAAGTTCATCTGATAACCAATTATCATGTATTTCTTGGCCTACTTTGATTAATCGTCTAAGTATGATCTTTGTTGATGCTTGTTCAATCATGGACACAGATTCCCAAATTCATTGCATTCACGTTGATGTTGTGATAATTGTAACCAAGATTGAGTGTACGAAACCGAATCCATCTATCCTGTCCGAATTGAATGAAGCTTCCCATCAAGTAGCTATCTGTCCCTACAAAAGTTTATTTTTTTATTTTTTAACTTTTTGGTTCTAAGGTGAGATGATAACTGAGGGTTTTTGGGTTCTGACATGGATATGACCAAAGTATTACAAGACTCAAAAACCAAACACATTGATTTCATGAATCACGAGGGACCTGGTGAAGGCCCTGACAAAATTCTATTATGATTTTGTCACATTCAATGTTACCAAACCGACATAACCTGGAGTTTGGAACAAACTCTGTTTTAGTTGCAACTTGCAATGGTAGGATAAAACTAGGATAAAGAGTGTTTTAGTGAAAGCGGGATTTCATTTGTTTTCCTCTATAATCAACGCTGTTCATCATTCATTCATTATCACCCTTTTCCATTTTTGGAAGCAATGTTCATCAATTTTAAAAATTAATCCAACATATACTCAGAATTAGTTAATAATACTGGATTTAGCGGTGAAAATAATAAAATTTGTATTCTAGAAGAAGAAGAAAAGGCGACAAGCGGACAAGACAGCAAATCCAAAAGTATTTGACCAAATGACCAAGGTAGTAAGCGACAACTCGCCTTTGAATTCCGGCGCATAGGGAGCTTAAAACCACCGGCGCCCACCATCAACATGGCCTGTCTGCCCTGCCCATACCATTGCCGGCTGCTACTCATTTATTTTGACCTCCACCTCCCTTTTAAACAGTTTCTTTCTTTTTAACATTTTCATCATGTGCTACAATTTAAGGGGCGGCTTTCATCGTTCTTTTTTAATTTGTCCAAGAAATAAACATATTTATTCTTTGCTCTACGAAGCAAGAAAAGTAGAAAAAAAAAACATTGCACTAACTACTTTGTATTCGTTCTTTCCAGCTTCTTCTCTTTTTTTCTTTTAATTTATTTAAAGATTCTAAAACTTGTTTTCGAGTGGGAGAATTTTTTTTTTCCAAAGTCTTTCTAATGTTTTTTTTTAATGGTGATTGGATGAGCCGAACTTGGAAGAGTGATATGAATGCAATTGCAAGTGGAGAAGAAGAGACTAATTCCAGCATCACGGTGGGCGTGGCCGTTGTATGATTCTTATATTCTAAGCGGCTAAAAGGGTTTCGCAAAAGCTCCTGAAATGCCAGTGCTCGAAGAAAATTTGGGGACCATCGAGCATTGGAGTTGAGAAAAAAAATGAAAATGATGGCCATGGATATGGACATGGGAAGATTCCAGTATTTGATTTGTGGTCTGTGACGTTGTGAGGGAAACAGCACCCAAACTATTTGCAAAAAAGAAAAAAAATGCATTGGGAGCCATGGACCCCAACTCCCAACCCCAGGAAATTGAGAAGACAAGAAAAGAAAAGGGGTTCCTTGCCATCCACAAGCCTGCCCGTAAATAACTATTGGTTTCACAAAGAGACCAAAATCAAGAACAAAATCTATGGCTGATAAAAACCCAAACTTAATTTAGTTTATCCAATCACCTTAAAAAATATTTAATAAATTCAAGATTCAGATTCCAATATAAAAATAAAAATTGGCTTGACAATGCCTCCCACCACCACCAAAAGAAGCCTCATCTATCATTTATATCCTCTCCACAGTTCCATTTGAAATTTGATATATGCTCACATAGTTTAATTGCAGTTTGTTTCTTCTAAAATTGATTTCTTTTGATGGGACTTTTTTGTCTTTTTAAAAATTCCTTTGGCTTAAGTCATTCAAGTTGGACTGTAATAAAATGACTCTTTAAAGTAACCAAAAGCCAGTCTCTCACATTTAAAGCCTAAGCCCCCATCATTGCCCCATGTTTTGCTACTTCTGTGCATATTTCACGTTGTAAAGCAGTAGCAACTTGCAATTCATCGAGACCCAAATAAAGAACAGACGTTTCTCACTCACAGATTTTTCAAAAATAAGTCAGCAGTGGTCACAACAGCGCCCAAATGCTACAGTTTTCAAATCCCATTTTATTTTGTTTTCTCCTTAGCTCAATAATTTCTAATTTACATTTGACATTAAATATTAAAAATTAGACATTTAACCTAATTGATTCGTATCATCCTAAGAAAAAGAAAGTGGGAATTGAAGACTAGTGCTTGTTATTCAATATAGCTCATAAATAAACTTTATATATATATATATATGTATAAGGGAAATTCGAAATTTTATAAAACTGATCGAACTTCATCTTGCCGAATATAGAAAAAAAAGATCAGATTATCTCATGGTAATTTAATTATACCCAAAATTACATGGAGAAATATGAAAAGGTTTTCTCAGATGAACAGTCTCAGAAGCTTTTTTTCGCCGCCGTCGCCGCCATTTGAAGTACTGCGGTCTCCAGAAGAACGGCTTCCCAACGTCGTCGTTTCGGACTCTTCCGACGATGAAGATTCTCTCTTCCTCTTCACCGCTCTATCGTCACCGATCATCAAGCAGAGATCAAGATCAGTCGCTTTACATTTAACCAAGACGTCATCAAAACCATTCATTTTTACGAAATCTTCGTCTCTTGTCTGGTAACATTGCCCACCACCACCACCAACCATTTCTGCAACATCCTCAAGGTCTGAACCTGAAATCTCGCCGCTAAATTCGGGCAGCGGCTGTAACGTGCCGCCTCGAAGCACTGTTTGCACCGCCGACTGGCAGACGTTCCAGTTCCCTGTCCATAATAAACCCACGGCTCCGCTCACGGGGTTCACTGCCCGCCCCACGGCTTCAAACAAAAGCGACTGAAACAAAGCTGCAAACCCACACATATACCAGTCAGAAACAACATTAAAACAGGGAAAAAAAAAAAAAAAGAAGCCGATGAGTTTTCATTATACCAAGGACATGAATACTAGAAAATAGAATTACCAGGTCTTTGAGGCTGGGGGACGGAGGAAAGAAAGGACATAAGGCCGGCGCGGCCAAAGAACTTGGCGACGAAAACGGTGGCGTGTGCTTGGGCTTGAGGATTATCTATACATTGCAAACTTTGTCTAAGCATGCAATTTTCACTGCACCCTTTTCGAAGAACTCTGCAGCCATTGCAACTCATCCTGAAGGACCTTTCAGCATAAGAAATGACAAAAGGTAGAAGACGAAGAAGAAGAAGAAATGGATAATTTATTAAGTTAAAAAGAGCGGTGGGAAAGGGAAAAATTGAAGCCGAGAGTAAAAGTCAGGTAAACACAGCAATATATAGAGATAGAGAGGGTGCGTGTGGAGAAATGTGGGTGATAATTGATGATTTTGGATGGGGTTAAATAACCATAGTTTAATTTTTATCATTTTAAAGAGTTAACCATGGTTAAGGGGAATTTGATAAAATGATATTTTTGGTAGGGTTTTTAGGAGGGTTCCAAAGGAATGGGTGACAGAGGCGGCCCCGGGTCTCCGCGGATGGGGAGATTAGGGGGACATACCCAGCAAGCAGTCATAGCCGTTGGATTCTGTTTCGTGGATGTCCATGACCGTAGATGATCTCTTTGTCTTCTTTTTCTTGCAATTCATGTTGCTGACCATAGAGAGAGCGCGCGTGGAGGTGAAAGACCAAGTTTTCAATAACGAGAGATTGTTTTTGTTTTGGCATAATTCGAAAATTTTGTGTCGGATTTTTGTCTTAAAGATAATGCATTAGTTCATCTAATGTTTGATTTGGAAATCTATTTGATTGAAAGCCTTTTTGGTTTATACAATGGGGTTAGTCAATCAATGGAGCTGTCTTTCACCATTTCTTTTGCTATTGTTGTTGGACAATACTGACATTGAGATCTATGTAAATGAATATATAGAATTTTTTTAAGGAAAATAAAAATTAAGTAATATAAGTTAAGGGTTGCAAAGGGTAATTATTATTATGACATTGTTAATTGCAAACCATACAACCTCATTAATTATTTTTTTTCCAACCTCAATTGAAGATTTCAAGAGACAAATGAATTGAACAAGTTACAATTCAATAATTAAAACATGGAAAAAGAAATGTGGGTGGATTTGAGATACGAAAATAAATAAATAAAAGAAGTCATAAGTTGGATCGGTTAATAACGAGAAAGAATTAAAGAGGATAAAATCAAGTGGCTGTACTTACAAAGTGCGGAAACTAGGAAGAAAATTGGTTGATGTGAGAGGACGAGGATGACGATGTAGATGAAAGCCGACATCTTTATCCGGTTCCTTGGTTTGGTCCGCAACATTATATTCCATCCGAATTAGATTTGTTAGTAAGTTAAGACTGCTTATTCTCTATTGAATCAAATTTGGATGAGGATTTTTGTATTTCAAGTCTAGTAAGATCGATGCAAATTATTAGGTATGTAATCAAAATATTTTTATTTAAATTTAAATTAAAATAAAAAAATTAAACTGCAACCTGATCAATCAATAAATACCTTTAATCCTAATTAAAAAAATAAATAAAAGAAAATGTCTGGTGAATGTTACAAGCGAAAAAACAAAGTTTATTCTTTGTTTTTTGTTGGGTGGAGAATGTGATTCTAGTCCATGACCATTGCCCATTGGTTAACTTTTGATTGGCTTCATTCATTCATGCATGTCAAGTGAGTTTAAAAAAAAAAAAAAAAAAAGGGAGCTTAAAAAAAGTGATGAATGTGGTCAGGGTGAGGCCAGACGCAGTCAGTTGGGGGAGGGTTGGCCGTATTTGAAACCACACAATAAAGCCTTAAGATTAGAGAAAGTGCGTGACGTTTTGATCATTGGTGCTTTCCTCCACAGCACACAATCATTTTTTTTTTAGTGTCCCTTCCAGGGAATCGAAGGGACAAATAAGGTTTGGGAAGTGGGTTGGGCAAAGAATTGTAAGGTCATTTGCTTTTTTTTTGGCTCTCCATGAATCAGAATTTATTCAGATTTTCCTTGATTTTGCAATACTCCTTTGAGTTGCTTTTTAGTTACAACATTATGCAACAAGGAAAAGTTTTTTTTTCCTACATTTTATAAGGATTTACGCAATAATAAAATCTAAAATCTATTTAAAGTTGGATCATTCGTCTAATCTAATGAGAATAAAATATTTTAAATTTAAGTCAAATTTTAAAAAATAATTTTTTTATTTTCCGGACCTACCTCGACTTGATCTGATCAATGAGAAGATCTACCCTGCATTTCTGATTTAATATGAAATTTTTGTTCTTAATTATAAAATAACAAACAAGGTTTGGTCAATGCAAAAGTATTTCTGAATTTCATTAAATATATAAAAAGGTGTAATTTGAGTAAGAAAATGAAATATGATAGGCTAACCCCAAATCCTTTGTAATAAACGCTGCCGAGAAAAATGTTACTGGTTAGTTTTGTATCTTTATGCTAAGCGGAGTTTATTATCTCAGATAAGCTCTAAATTTAGGGCAGTTTATCCAACAACTTCGACTTCGAGATAAACGGTACATGAAAAAGGTACAAGAAGCCGGTCTGAAAACTTGGAATTTAACAGCTTAGTTTGATTAATTTGATAAGCTTCCATTGTGACCCTTTGGCTAAAACTTATTGCCGCATCACATTTTAATTGTAAGATTCCCTTTTGTTGTTGTTGTTGTTGTTTTTTTTTTTTTTTTTAAATGGATGGGAAGTCATGCCTACTTTTAACAGTATAATAATATGCGGAAAACAGGGGTTTGGAGAAGATTTGATATATGGGACTAATGACGATCATTTCTAAGCTTTGAGGTTGTTTGTTAGTTTATAAGGTAATAATTTTGTTTGTTTTTGCATTGTCCCTGACCTGGTCCAATGGCTGCCATTTTTGTTCCTTTTTTTTTCTCTTCTTTATTTGAGGAAGAAGATTCGAAACCTGCTCTTAGTAAAGTATAATGCACTAACCTTGGGGTGCACCATGCACATATTTCTTAGTTGTTCTTGTCCATTGTTTCAAGAAACCCAAAAATCTATGTTTGAATTTGTAGCGACTAGGGAATCGTTGATTAGTGTACTGATATTCATATTAGCAACTTGCATCAATGGCTATATATGCTTTCATTTTGCTAAAATTAACATAAAACTAGTTCTGAATTTACTGATGTCATTAAGAAAGGTCAAGCACAAAAAACAAAAAAAGCAGCAGCAGCTAGCTTAGCTACTATATTTTCCCTCATTTTACTATGAAACTGAATGCCTCCTATTTCTGGATGGTGTTGACTTGGCTTCTTCTGGATTGGCTGAACCAAGGCTCTCTGATGAGTCTGAACCACCATTCTCACCCTGGGCTCCTTTGCTTGACCAGAGCTTT
>JAQSVH010000008.1:1862107-1874022 GCA_029448705.1 Adansonia digitata
TTGGTTGTTGCAGCTGATCTTGAGCTCCCATGAGATCCATTATTTAGATATTTCAGGCCTTTTGGTAAATCGGGAGTGCTACTGCCCGACGAAGCAGCAGTAGCTCTGACCTGCTCAAAAAAGAGAACCTGCACGACTACTCGCAATGGGAGCCTCTCATTTTGCACAGCATGCATACATGCCTCGGCTGATAGTTTCTTGCAGTCCATTAACTTGCATATTCTTTTTCTCTCACTCTTACTGATCCCTGGGTGCTCCTGCGTCAAAGTAATATATAACGCAACGCGAGAAGTCAACAGAATCAATTTACCTTAATAAAAATAACAGTTGCAGAAAGTGACTAGGTCAAAAGGTCAGTTAGAATTTTAGGGGAAAAAAAAAAAAAAAACTTCCGAAGCCAATTTTGGAGGGTATTTAGATGCGACAAAGGCTTCATGTAAACCTAATTTTATGTTCAAGTATATAATGTAAATACCAGTTTGCAATGCATTGAAAAATATATGGGCTTTGGCACGATTCTCACCTTAAGGTACATGTCAATGGCTCGGTAAAGCCCATTATGAGCAGGCCGAGAGATGCAAGACACCGTTTCAGCAAGGTCTACAAACTTTGACAAGGGTAAGTTAGGATCCTTCGCAATTTCAGCGAGGTATGCATCAATCAATTTCGCCACGATCAGCTTGGAAGCATCTGTTAACAGTCCAGGTCCTCGTATTTCCTGAGCCTCATTCTCTTCTGATTCGCATTCAGCATTCTGATCTTGCATCAGAAACTCTTTCACTATTCTCTGTACCATATCAACATTGTACATTACACCTTCCCTTTCCACTTCTCGTATCAAAAGATCATTTACAGAAGCCTCCTCCAGTTGCTGACTGATTCGTCTCACCAGCTGTTCCCTGGTCATTTCTCCTGAGTCAACAATGATAGCTGCTTTCAACAACTTGAGCAAGAAACTGCAAGATACACTTCCTTTCTCCGCAGGCAACAACCAGACAATTGTATCAACTGTTGATTGATACCTTCCAACATCCTCGGAATTTATTACACCCTTCCTGAAACCAGGCAACCTTCTGTAAGAATAAGCTTTCAAAGCTTCTCCAATCACTTCATAGGGCAGTATTCCTTTCGCTTTAATACTCATTATAACATGCTTATATAGATCGATTTCAAGTTCACACAAATCCTCAACCCACCAGTCTTTTGGTACCAATCGATTTCTGACACTCTTACATTTTGGATCATTCCCATTTTCCTCTGGGAGCTTCCTCCGGTTATAAGTGTAGGACCAATCAACCTTGGAAACATCAATGCAAGTGTTGGTAGCTATAGCATCAATGCAAAGACTGACCACTTTCAATTCCTCAGATAACGGTAACATAGATTTTGTTGTCTGAAGAACAATGATTGAATCCTTCCAGCTGTGGAAGATGCTGGAGTTGAAGAAGACATCAATCTTGTAAATTAGGTTCCCTTTTTCAACGGTCTCATACATTCCTAAGTACTCAGCTGCACATCGGGCAGCAACAACATTGTAAGCATTAAGGTTGAAGGTCATGCCATAACAAAATTTGGCACATATCTCAAAGGCAACTGGACCTCCGGGAATGTCAGAAATCACAACTTCATCACAATTTTCTTCATTACTGCTTGCAACCAACTTTTGTAAGCAGGCACTTTTTGACAGAAGAGGAAACTGCATATATGGTCATCCATTAGCTTAAAAAATACAAATGAATTTTTAAGACGACAAATGAGCCTAACAGAGCCGAGCTTGCTCAACTTAACTGATCTTGTTGTTCTATTTGAAACTAGACTGCAACAAAAACAAGAACTGAAATTCGGTGGCCTTTACATTTTAGCAATTATATAAAATTGTAGGCTAAGGATCAAATAAAGCATAAGTTCGGATGGCATGTAAGGCATAATGCAATTCATTCTGGCAAGGACAGTTCATACTCGAAGACAATGCTTGATAATAGATGAAAATCTTATCTGAACTGGAAGAAGATGCATACCTTGTGCAGATAAAACTTAACATCCCCTACAATGACCGTTATGTCGGTTGCTAGCTCACTCGCCACATACCTGTACGTAGTGGTTGGAAAGAATATAATTATAAAGAAAAAGGAAATGAAAAGGATTTCGCAGATCTTTGTAAGCAGAAGTTCTAAATAACTATCCATTATTGGATCTCAAATATTTTGAAATTGATGTGCTATGCATAATCCAAAGAGGCAAAGCAACAACAATAGGAGTATGCAGTTGGAAAGGACAAAAATAATTGAAAGAGGCAAGAGATTATCACTCAATGGTCTTATGAAAGAGAGAATACATCAAACAACATATAGCGGACATTTTTTTTTCTGATTATTCAGTACAAGGAACAAATGATATATTGCAAGCAAGGGTCCAAGAGAGATCTTACCTCACATTATTCCCATCGCTTTGAAACGTATCCAGCTTTGATCCAAGCTTCATAAACTTCATGTTGGCAAGCAAAAGATCTTCCTTCACTCTAAAACCTCAAAATGATCTTCTAGCTACTCAACCAATCACCAGCCAATTAAATACTAGACAATCAGCAACTCACACCATGAAACAAAAACCAGGTGTAGGGACCAAGTTTCTAAATCCAACCAGCTTTCTGGGATTTAAGAGACTAAGAAGAACCCAAAGGGGGGAAGGATATATATTATATGTAATATATTACAAGAAAAGCATGATCGAATCTTGACAGCAATATATGAACGGAAGGGTCTGAGTAAGAAAGAGAAATAGATCATTGGCAAGATGGGGTTTTTGAGTAATGATTTAAGAAAACGTTCTCTTGAATGGAAAGAGAGACATGGAAGATGTTGTCTCCTTTGTTGATGGCAAAGCCCACCGAGGCCGGGCGTTGCCAGTCAGCTTAGGAGACATACAAGACAGACTCCTTGCACTAAATAATTCCCAAAACCAGAGATTACTCTGTTCCTTTATTTTCCTTCTTCTTTAAAGTCTATAAAGATTCATATCGCCAGTACCTCTTCTGATTCTTTGAAAGCCTCAAGTTCCAAACTTGACATATAATAATCAATTTCGTATAGCGTTTTTTTTTTTAACAGTTGAAGTCTGAAATCCTGCAATGGAAGACAGCATCTTGGCATCAGCTGAAGAAAACACCAAAACGTTAGACAGCAAGCATCTATCTTTATTTTTTAAAATTTTTTTTAAAGTACGAGAATAAATGAAAAAGACCACAATCAAATATCAACTACCAACAACAATATCAGCACAAAGTTAAAACTGAAATTTGAAGAATCCACCAGAATGTATCACTGAAATCTAATTAAATAACAAAATGTCAAGACTCAAGATTAGATTTACCAAAACAAGATAAGACTTTGATATATGCTTTAAAATCCCAAACCTCCCCCTCCCCCCCAACATGAATGAGAAAATACCCATAGATCATAATCAACTTGGAATTAAAAAGAGTAAAAGACAACCCCCAACAAAATCCAAGACCCTTGTATCAAGTCTGCAAAGCCCATAAAAACAAAATATATATATATATAGGCATCTTCTCCATTGTAGCAAAACAAGAAATCCCATTTTAAGCATGAACTACAAGGTACAAGCAAAGCCTTGGAAAGCAAAACCATCTCAAACAAGAAGCGAATCCCATCGGAACAAAAAAGACCCAGAATGAGAAAACAGAGCTTTTTACCAAGAAATTTACATCACCATTTTGCAATAAGTGTGTCACAGATAAACAGTATAAAACGTTTGAACAGTAATGATCACTCACACAGTAACCATGCAGAAGCGTTTGAGTCACTTCAAAAAAGAGTACCAAAACCAAAGGAAAGGTAAGGAAATTTACACAAAAACACCCACAAAAACTAATAAAGGAAGCAACTTTCAAGCAACCATCAGTAAAAAGAACCTGTTTATTAGTACCTATCAGAGTACAAATTCAAAAAAAACTCCCGAAACTTTTTTTTTTTTTGTTTCCCTTTAGTTTCAAGTTTTCGGCAAAAAACCCAGCGGTTGCCAAATGTTTTATACGTGTTTTTTGTACTAGAAATACTGTAACTTTCCCTTCAACACGAACCAAAAACTTTAACCTTTTTGCTTCGTGTATTTCTCTTCATTAATATTGGTGAAGAAAGTAGATTTAGTTTCATTCAGTTTTTGGGAGGAGGGGGTGCCATTAACACACACTCAACGCCTCTAGCTCAGTTATGCACGCCAAAGCTGACAAAAAGTTGCTTACTTGCGGCCACCTCCTTTTTATTGAAATGTCTTCTCTTTACGCTTTACTTGCGTCCTAAATAACCTATCACTATCTCTTTCCTTTTACTACTCCATAGATAAATTGGAGAAATGTTATTGGAATTTCATGATTTAATCCCCAAAACAAATCAAAATGAAAGACAAAATAAAGTCCCTCTCGTTGAGGTGAAATCATGACCAAAACAGTGGGATAAAGAGCAAAAAAATAAATAAAGAAGTTGGGTTTTTGATAGTATGTCAAAGATAGTTTTGCATGTTGCCGTTGGAATACAGGATTAAGGTTTAAAAGCATAGTTTTCAAGAATGTGTGTAAAATGCAAAACTATCTCTAGCTGGCGATAGTTAAACTAGTACATATTGTTCTTCAAATCAATAAATATTGTGTCAAATTTTAATTTTACAATGGTTTAAACATAATAAATGGGATTTCGCAATTACTAGCAATTGTATGTTTTATGGATAGATTTTCTCTTAAAAAATTTGGGGGAAAAATAGAGATTTAAATTGCAAAGTCTTCTATGCAACTATCAATTAAATATTTGATTATTTTTCAGTTTATTTATTTTTAGGTTCATAAGCATGATTTTTTTAAACTTATTTTCCTTTGAAAAACTGCCACCCTATTTGCTAGCATATGTAGCAACTGCAAGAATTATTAACAACAGTTTCAGAAATACATATATATATATATATATATATGTTTTGATGCCGAGTTTCAGAAATATTTAATGCTACTATAAATGTACAATAAATTTGTAACAACCAAATTCAATTATAGCATATTAGGTCAAGTTTGATGTCCTGCTAAGGCCTAAGAGCAATCTAACCTTTTTTTTTTTTGTCTTTAATTACTCCTGCTGCAAAGAAAGAGCCATCCATCCTAATGAAGAGGATGCAATTCGTATTTATGTGTAGCGTTTTCATTTTCTTTTTAATTTTTTATTTTGTCAATTGTATAAAAATAAATATAATATAAATTTAATATGTAACTTAATTATATTCAAATATGTCATATTGTATTTATATAAATATATATATTGTATCAGATATAATTGTATCTTCAGTTATCTGATCTAAATGCAGCTTAAGGTTACTGACTGGTCTCAAAACGCTTTCCTTTAATATTACTTGAATTTGAGCAAGAGTTTAAATCACGTATATCTAATATATATATATATATATATACTCAAAGTTTTATAAATTTTTTTCTATGTTTGAAGAATTATATGAATTATTGAGTGATTTCACGTTCTACATTTATAGGAATAAAATTTTGGATTTTTTTAAAAGGAAACACTTGATTCCCATGTCTATTTTTTCTTAAAAAAGAAAATCTTGAAGCTCAGAGAATGGTTTTTAGGAAGAATTTATACCAATAGGTCATTATGTGGTTGGGGGATTTCCATAGGAAATATTTGTCGACAGATTATGGTCATCCCCCAGATGCTTATACGAAGGGATCCTGCCTACATATATGCCTAATTTTTTAGCACAAAAGAATCTGAATAGGAATAATAAAATTAAAAAAAAAAAAACAAAAAACTCTAGCTCATGGGAATGTGTTAGTTGTGGAAAAGACGTCCACGCTGTATTTAACTTTGATCCACACGTATTCCTTTGAGAGCTAGTTTGATTTGCATGCCCCATATTTGCCGAACCCCCAGCATCAGTTCACTTCCAAGTTGATCGTTATGGGCCAAAGGGCCCAAGTAATGGCCTTTGCCTTTTTCTGCTTTTGAGGAAAGTTCTACACTCTGAAAAGGAAAGGCTGATTAGGGCTTCTAACTTTCTTAATGCGGACAACCCAATAAACCTAATACCTCCCTATGTCTTTGGCACTTTGGAAATGTATGGCCCAAATGGTTTAAGGAGTTTAGTCATTATTATTATTAAGTGTTTCACATCATAAAGAAATGATAATGGGACATCCTTCTTGCCTCTAATTTAAACGTAATTGGTATATTAATATATTTATATTATATTTTAATTTTTTTATGTTCTTATTATATTATATATAAAATCATAGTATTTATCTAAATTCACAAACCTTGAAAGGCATCTCTATTTTTTTGCAAGGCTGGAGCAGGAGCGAAGTTAATAATTTTGTATTAAGAGTTGGAATTAAAATATAAATTTTGAGATGTTAAAATAAAAAGTTTTTACTATTTTTTACTTAAAAAATTTAAAAATAAATGAAGCCAGAAGCCAAGGGAGGCCTCCGCTTGCACCCTAACTTCGCCCTTGCTGGCAGACACATCCCTTTCATATACATTAGATAATTTGTCTTTGCTTTAATATCGACAATCGAAAGATGCATAGTTGACAAAATATTTGCAAACGGTGGATTCAGAACTGAGAAAAAGCTTAAACGGCGACGCCCTTTTAAACGAAATTGGTGGATTCAGAACTGAGAACGACCAAAGTAAAGCAGCCCGGGTTGCATCGAGTCGCAACCGAACAATGATTCCAACCTATCTTCAGTACATTAAAAATAAATTAAAGAAGTTTGCATGCTGAAAGGAACACATTAAATTGGAATAATGTTTACAAGAATTGGTTCATTTCGCAGATAAAACTAGTTAAATACGTATGTACTTGTCTAAATTGTTACTTTCTGTGTATTCTCCTATTCTTAACAAATTCTGACCTAATATTTTTGGCCACACTGCCACTTCCAATTTGCAAAGGCAGCAACGACAAGCATCCTAAAGATTTGGTTAATCCATTCAATTCAGGACGTCTTCAGTATTCCCCTAAAAAAATGCTTACGTACTAATTTTTTCTTTCGTGGCTAGCTAGCCTGTTGCCAAACTGGAACGCCGTCCCTAACAGTCTCGTTTTCTAGATTATATGTAGACCATGAAACCAAAACATTAAATCAAAAACCGAATGTGAAGGAAGCTGGGGGAGGGGCGATATTGGTCGAATCACCGACCACCCCAGTTTATTTCATTGGAGCAGCAATGGGTATTCATGAATCATGATGCATGGCTTATATTTTTCTGCTTTTAAAGTTGAGCTTTTGATTATTTTATAAGGCTGCTAATTCTTTTAATAATCCACTTTCGCCATAATACATAGATTAGATGGTGACAGATATCTCGGTCAAAAGGCTGCCTGAGATACAGTTACAAAGGAAAAAAAATGCCCAAGTTCATTTCCATAAGTTTGCCTAACTTTGAAAGGTATAACGAATTGAATTAGAAGTTAGAACTTAAAGTTCCATTTGAATGGATAGATTATCATTTCAAGGTTCCAATGCGGTGAGAATCTTTGCACATCCACAATATCAATATAGGATTCAAACAATAATAAAATTATGGTGTGTGCATCTCATTACTTTTACCATATTTCTTGGTTTCCTTCTTTTTGCTTTTGTTTCTCTCTTGTTTTTATTTAAAAAAAAAAGAAAAAAAATGATTATATGAGTAAGATAAAACATACACATCATTGAATTAAATACTATTATGTATTTTAAGTTGATAAAAAAAATCAAGTATTAAGTAACAATTTTATAGGCTTTAAGTAAAAAAAAAGAAAAAAAAAGATCACAATTAGACCTAGGGGCCATGCTAGCTAGTATCACTAAATAGTCAAAACCACCTGTTATCGCTTACAATAGATAAGAATGTATATCATATCATCTTAATTGATAAAAAAAATTTAATAAGTACTTATGATAGCTTTCGTGCCATCCAATATCATCTTTTTGTTAATTAATATATTGCCAATTGCAAGAAAACCCTTCAGCCAATTTGCAATAACATCGCTTTCAATGGGGAAAAAAAAAAAAAGGGTATTACATCATGGATATAGGCATCTTAATTGAGAAATTAAGAACGGAGCATGTGGCAAATAAAAAGGATTAATACTTTAATCGAATAATTTTAAATAACAATTTAAACAACATTGGAAACTCATCTGATTCTGAATTTTGAAATATATGTATATTTACAGTGATGAAAAATTAAATTAATTTCTAAAATTTTTAAAAAAAGTTAAGAAATTCATAAATATTATTTTTATTAGTGTTATGTTTTTAATTTATTTTACAAGAACATGAATTATGTTACAGAGAGTTTTGAAACTCTCTCCTAGCGAAGCGTTACCGTCTCTGCACATGTTCTTTCTTTTTTCAAACTCCCTAGACAAAGCACGCACTCCGGTTGATATAATTTTCTCGTTCTTATCCGTAAAAGCTTCTAAAAAAAGTTATAATTTTACTTTCTAGATTACTCCAGAAGAAACAATATATTCTAATTCTAGCATCCCTTGTTTTACCAGATAAGTTGAAAAACATGCAATTCCTTTGGAAAGAAAATATAATAATTCTGGGATTATGGTGTGGCCCTTGATCATAACACGCCATGCTAGGTATTGGATCGAATTCGTACAAGTAGAAGACTTGTTCAAGCCAAGTGAGTAAAGCTCTGTTAATTGCTTCTTATTTGCGTAGAGAAGTAGGACGGTGACAAATAAACCCCCGAAGGAACGTAACTTGAATGTTTCAGTGCTCGCCGTGTAGGAAAATTTCTTGTCTCGACATAATATAAGCCTTTTGACGGCCGCATTCCGTGGGAAAGAAAATGGCTTGGGTGGGTTGAAAGACAAAGACCATTTTGAAAGGGGGGGGGAAGTTGATCAAGATTAGATCAATTCTCGGCGTAAATCTATGAAGCAAAATTGATAAATTTTTGTACTATATTCAGACGGTTTTGAGATACCAAAGTTCCCATTTCCTGACTTGTTTGGAATTAATTTAATAGTATGTAGCTAGGTAGGGTATCTAACATGTCACAAAGGTGTCTCTAAAGGACCCAAAAGCCAAGCAACAAGTGTTGAAGAAATATGTGTTTATATCATCACTCATGATTATGATCCATTGATCATGGCCAACCATGTGCATTGAAAGCGTTTAAACCACGTGGGATGACGGTTTGCTATGGGCTGGGGCTGGTTTTTCCTGTTTGTAAGTGCGCCCTGCCGACCTCTTGCTGCTGTCTCTTCGCTGTTCACGCGGCATAACCTTTGCCCAGTCATTCGCTTGTTAATTCAATTGGTATTTTTTATTATGGGAAAAAAGAGCTTTTCTCTTGGCTTCCCTGAGATAAATCGAACATCTGAAATGGGATATGTATGGCTATTTAGCAGCGAAAAGATCATTCTTTCAATCCCGAAACATAAAAAGTTTTAAGTGGAAATATTTTCTTGAATAAATGAATTAATGAATTGCCAGCAGCTGACTATCAACAAAGAGAGCTCACAAATAATGAACAAATTCACTGTAAAGAAACAAATCATCAAATACAAATCTCAGAATCAATGGAAAAAATTTGATAAATAAAATCATTTTATCTTTTTTTAATTCTACAAATCCTAAGCAATCAAGAAACGCGGTTTCTTGGTCGGCAATGGACTTTCAACCTCTTGCTCTGCGTAGATTTGACTAAATCTGCCATCTTTGTTTTCCACGCAGAACTCTGGCAAAGCGGGCAAGTTCAGGTCAAAGTCAAAGTCGACACGATGGCTTTGGCTCAACGCGCCGCCGTCCGACGACGTCAACCCACTAACGCTAACGCTACCGGTACCACTCTTGTTACTGTTGTTGTTGTTGTTGTTGTTGTTGCCTCCATCGTAGTGGCAGCGTTTGTGGCCTCCTAAGGCTTGGCCTGTAGGGAAAGTCTTATGGCAGATAGAACACTCATGGGCTCGACTACCGCTACCTCTGGTGTCGCTGGTGGTGGTGCTGCTGGTGATAGATGGATTATCAGCTTTGGTGGAAGCAACTGCGTCGGTGGAGGGTTTACGGTGGCTGGCTTTATGCCCACCTAGAGCTTGGTAAGAAGGGAAAGCCTTACCGCAAACACTGCACTTGTATGACAACTTTAAATCCGGCGGAGCAGCTGCCGTTACTGACGATGAAGAAGAAGAAGAAGACAGACGAAGATCATCACCACGGTTGGCAGCGGCGTTTTTACTGTGGTTGGTGGACCCACCGCCACGAGCTAGCATGATAAGACAGAGAGCAAGGTACTCCTCCTCAGTCGGTGCAGCGGACTCACCACGTGGTCGCTTTGAACGTTTCCCTTTCTTCCATGTCTCGTGAGAATCGCTGTCGATGTCGTCTTCATATTTGCTGCTGAAAGGCTTGGCTATGGTAGTAGAATTCAGAGCTTCAAGAGCCATATCTTAGAATTGAATCCGAACTTTACAAAAAAGATTGATAGAAAGATAGAAAAAGAGAGTGATACCCTTTTTGGTGTTTTACTTTTGGGGGGGTTTGAGAAAGTGAGTGAGAAATGGTGCGGATGAAAGGGGTTTATATATAGAGATGAGTGGGAGGGCTCGAGTTGGTAGGAAGTGAAGTCGGTCAACTAAGAGGAAAGAGGTGTGGAGCTGCTGGCAGCAGCTAGAGCTGGAGACTGAGCTTCTTTTTGACAGATTGATTACATATGACTGCTTCCAGGTCAAAACAATGCTGCGCCTGCTCTTGCTATCAATCTTACTGCTTCTATTTTAACCCACTTTCCCTCTTATTTTTATTTGGAATTGGAATATCAAAACTTATTTGAAATTCGATTTTCAATTCAATTTCTTCGATGTGTAGATATTCAATTCAATTTATGGATAGGTTCTCCGTGACTATTAAAGATTATAATAAACTTAAAAAAATGTAGTGGACCTTTGCTTATTAATTATAGTAATGACGGTCACGTTAAAGTAATCTACAAAAAAAAATAAATAAAAAATTTATATTTGATATATTAATAATATAAAATATTTATATATTATTAATAAATTAATCATTAAAATTTTTAAAAATAAATATAGATAATTTTATTATTAAAAAATTTAATTTATTAATAATATTATTATTAATCTATTAAATATAAATTTTAAAATAATAACTAAATAATCTTTAATCAATATTTATTCTTTATTTTCGTTAAATCTATTGGGGAAAAATACTTCCAAATTATTAGGAAATATATTCTTTATAACTGTAAATCCTTTTTGCCTTTTTACCCACAAATCACTGTTGCACCAGCGTCTGTATTTTGCATTAGTTAATTAGATTCCCCCATTCCTTCTTAATTTCCATTTTTTATTTTTCCCTGAATGATGCTCCGCGTTGAAGGCTTACTGGCCAAACAAAAAATGTTTAAAAACTTTTTAAATTGGTTGAAAGATTGCAGCTTGGCAGTTGGCATCTTATTCGCTCGTAACTTTCCTTAATTTTGTGCTCGTTTTTGGCAGTCCAACATTTGTTGGTTGGCGTGGCCATTGGAAAGACAGCTAATTCCTGAGAAACATCCATTTTATTGGCCTATGGCCACGTGTGAAACTCCATCCCCGGTCTCACCCGTCCACACTTCCCCGCTAATGATTATATCTTATTCTTCCTTGCTTTCTAGAATAATCATCGTCAGGTCTTCTCCACTTTTCCTTCCTTTTGCCAATATTACCCTTTTTTGAATTTTCAATGATTTTTCAAACGCACGGGAAAATTAGTCTCCAAAGTACAAATCCATCTCTTTTTTTCCCCTGTAAAAATAATTTCAATAGGATTGTTATTTTGTAATCTAACAATGAAAATTCACACCTAATCCCTGATATATTATTCATTTTGATTT
>JAQSVH010000008.1:1887730-1899878 GCA_029448705.1 Adansonia digitata
CAATATGTGGGATCTTCATAAGTTTTTTTTTTTTTTTTTTTTTTTTCAGTTTATAACTTTATAATAATGGTTAAAATCAATATAATCGGGAAAAAAAAAAAAAGGTCTAACGGGATCTGATCATCTGAATTGGCAAAAATCGCAAATCGAAGAAGGGTTTTGTTTTCTTTGTACTTGAAGCAAAGATTCATCAACTAATTCAAAATCGTCGTTTTTGTTTTCTTATTATTTTAATTATAAATAAATTTGGCTATATTCTTCATCTTCACCTTTTACTTTTTTCTCTGATCTTCTGCTTATTTAAATTCTAAGGTAATTTTCCATCAAAACTTTTTGACTTAATCTATTTCTAATTCCGAAGCTTTGTACACAACGGATCAAACTCCTAGTGATTGATCCCTTTCTAGCTTGCTTCTCCATGCAATGGTGGTCTGCAAATGCCGCAAGGTGCTTTAAATTTTTTTTTTAATTAATTTGTCGCAAATTTTTTATCTATTGATAAATTTACTGCCAGTCAGTGATGTAGATTACGATTCTTCGAATCGATATTTTTAATTTATTTTTAAAAAAATTTGTGTTGGAATTTGTAATTCACCGCTGGGTTTTAGATCTCTATCATTTTTTTTTTGTTTGTGACTTTGCAGATCTTTGTTGTCTTAATTTTAAAGTTTACTATTTGAAAATGCGAGTTTGATTACTATAATAAATGAATCTTTCGAGATGAATACATTGACCTTGATATTTGGAGGTTCAAGTGGAATGTAGTTTGTTATCTTATGAATTTAGTTGTATTTAGATGAAATAATTTGCAGAGCTGATGTTGTTTATTGGGATCAAGATTTACAAATGTTTCTGTGTGTAAGCCTCTAATACCTCTTTTTGGTGTTTCAGGCGACAAAATTGTATTGTTTCGTGCACAAGGTTCCTGTTTGTGGGGAATGCATCTGCTTTCCTGAGCACCAAATATGCGTTGTAAGTTTATGACATCCTGCTCATATTGGTTACTTACAAGCACTTTGACAGTTTGACTTCATTTAAACAGAAAGTAGTTACGCTACATTGACTAGGGAGCAAAAAACAATAATAATTCTATCCATGCTAAAAGGAAGGGGAGGGTGCTGGATGTTCATCATATGAGACTTTTGTGGAGTGCGAACTTGTCTTCTAAAAACCGTTTTTGGGTCATGAATTGATCTTTGATTGATTTACAACACTTTTTGATACTGTATGTCTCGGGATATATTTGATTTTGTTAATATTCTTTGCATTATTTATGATACATCTCCATGTGCATTTCTCTAAATTATATACAATATCTTGAAAAAGCTTCTTTATGATATGCATATGCCTATTACTGCTGTGTTATTATTTTTTTTTTTACAGTCTTGTAAAACAATTCTGAGTAGAGGTGTTGTATAGATTCTAGAATGTTGTTTTGGTGCTTATAATGATTTCTTTCCACTTTGCTCTAGATACGTACTTACTCAGAGTGGGTAATAGATGGAGAGTATGACTGGCCTCCCAAATGTTGCAAATGCCAAGCTGTGCTTGAAGAGGGGGCTGGCTGTGAAACCACTCGGTTGGGTTGCTTACGTATGTGTTTATAGTGATGTGGATGCGAGATACTGCCTTTTCTTTTATTTTCTTGCAAACAGCACGTTAGACTTGTGCTGTATAATCTCACAGTTTTTCATTTGCTACTTTAGATGTCATACATACAAATTGCTTGGTTTCACATATCAAAAGCTTTCCTTCGCACACTGCACCTGCTGGATATGCATGTCCCTCATGTTCGACATCTGTAAGTTCTAAAAACCTGTTTATTATATTTTCAGCATGAATCAGCTGTTTCATGTCCATATGCTTCTGTTTGTATTGTTTCAAGTGATAACTAGATGGTGACGATGTTCTTGAACTTTGCAAGTAGTTGCAATCATCTAGGTGCTAAATGTGTCCAGGCTTCAAATGATGGATAAGAGATGGTTAACAGTAATAAAAACTACTGCCATAACCATGCTGCTGTGACTTTTGGTGCTGCTTATATAAGTAGTTAATTGAGGAAAACTCTTTGCTGATTGGCATGTTTCTGATATTTTTTACTTTTTTTATTTGAAATTTTCAATGGGCTTGGCAAATGCAGAAGATGAGTTAATAAATGGAACAACATTTAATTGACATTCTCTTGTGTGGGAGGAATTTCTATGATCTGTTACCCGTGGACTCAAGACCATATAATTTTCTTGTGGCATTCCTCAATTATTTACTTGTATGCTTGGATTATAGCAGTTATGTGCGATGCTCTTGGTTATAACTTACATCTGTTAGTATTTGTTCTTTGGCTTGTCTCATTTTGCAATGGTTTCTTCCCCAGATATGGCCTCCCAAAAGTGTTAAAGATTCAGCCTCCCATCTTCATTCACTGCTGAAAGAGGCTATTATTCAGGTGAGTTCATGCTCGATTTGGGCTGTTAAAAAGAACTGCTGTTCAGTCTAAACGTAAAGTGAACATATATATATATATATATATATATTTCTTCTTTTTCAATATTTGTTTATCAAACTATTCTTTTTACTTCTCCTTAAGTACATCCTTTGTTTCTTTGTCATATTGCCCATGGGCTGTTTGGGAGTTCTACTCTTGCCACTTGCCAGTTGTAAATTGTTATTCAGTTTTTATGCTTTTAAGCATTTGCTGGTCAAGCTTGATTTCAGCCTTTCAATGGTTGCCATGAAAGTTGCTAGATTACACTGTTTCCTTGTTAGAAGTTTCCAAAATGGATGGCATATGGTAGAAAAATTTGACCTGTCAAATGCATTAATCAGCAAGAACTGACTACTTCCAATAAATGTCATTGTATAGGCCATGCAAGTGTGCTGTGGCCAAACCTATTCTTTCCTTGCCCACTAAAGCATTGAACTGCAACAAAGGAAATCTCATTTCCTAAGTTTTTTCAAGCTTCTAAAATTCAGTTTTAGCCTCCAGAATGTTGCTGATCCTAGTATTTGGAGTGCCTGCTCAATCTTCTGATGCTTCAAGCTGCTGAATATCATCGGTTGCCTCTGAAATTAACCTCTAAATATGTGTGGATCATCTGTAAGAATTGCACCAAAGAAAAAATGATTTGGATTGATTGGAGTTTTAGCATGCTTTATTGAAGATTCATATTGTAGTCTCCTTTTTAGGATGAATGACGTTCAAATTCTGATCATATCTGCTTAAATAAATTTTAAATGACTACTTGATATTGTGCAGACTGGCATGGAGAAGAATTTGTTTGGACATCATCCTGTTTCTTTGCCTACAGCAGAACCCCGTGGTCCTCCACCTGCATTTGCTTCAGATCCACTGATAAACGTAACTGGAGGAAGAGAGTATGAGGGGAATTCATCACCTTCTGTTGCAAAAAATGAAGGAGACTCGGCTGTTGCAGGACCATCTAAACTTGCGGTGACAGAAATAATGGAGATAGATGGTCCTAGTTCTGCCGGAAATTACATGAAAACTTCAAGTCCTGTTGCCGTAAGTCATTTTTTGTTAATTACTGGATTTGAACTCACTTCTTCAAATCATGTTATATTTTTGCTTGTCTGTGTCAATTCCTCTTTGGTAGTTGTTTGTTTTCTTATCTTGGGTGTTTTGTTCTTTGTTGCTATGTAACCCAGCCTACAGCTAGTACACGGAAGAGTACAGTTCATGTTGATCGGCAAAACTCTGAAATCTCATATTATGCAGATGATGAAGATGGAAATCGTAAAAAGTATTCTCGGAGGGGTAAGCTAAAAAAGCCTTGTTTCATGAAGCCATTCTGCTCTCTAATTGATTAGAACTTTTCCAATTTGTTCTGGCATTTCTTAATGCATCCATCCAAGGTGCTGTCTAAGCACGTTTGTAATGGAGAACTTAGAGAAGATGATATTTCTTATGCCTATATCGTAATTTATTCCATGCTCTGTTCTCAGCATATTCATTCACGATATCTTTTATTGTATTTATAATTTTTTGTTGTAGGTCCACTTCGTCATAAGTTTCTCAGAGCATTGATTCCCTTCTGGTCGAGCGCATTGCCAGCTCTACCGGTGACTGCACCCCCTCGTAAAGACACATCAAATGTAGATGACGTCCCAGAAGGTCGGTTGAAGCATCAAAGATCAACACGGATGGATCCAAGAAAAATCCTTCTTGTCATAGCAATCATGTAAGTATGCATCTTTTTTTTTTTTTTTTTGGTTGTCTATGAATCATGCTAACCACCAACCTACATGTGCGCAAATTGATGCATATTTCTCTCTTGTGCATGCATTTGCCCATTTCTTATTAGTATTCATCTCTCTTTGCGTTTATATGTGCATCTGTGCATGTGACCTGTGGATGCTGCAGCTGATATCTGGATGAGATACCAATTAAGAGGGGGAAATTGAAATAATAGGGAAAAAAACATCTTAGTTTTTTTCTTTTTTTTCCTAAGCAGATTCAGTTCGATGGGTTGGTACTGAGATTCGTTCTTTCCCCAATTGGCTTGCCCTGTACGTCAATAAATTGTGTTTTATGGGTTCCTTTATCCTGACTATTAGCTTTTATCATTTTATTGCTCTCTTGAGACATATGGTGGATCATAAACAGTTATGTCTTTGTATCCTCAAATTGCAGATTTAAAACAGAACAAATTAAAGTTGAGACTGCCTATATTCACATAGAAGGGTATTAATTTCACCGTGTATAAACTATGTTCTTGCAGGGCCTGCATGGCTACTATGGGTATTCTTTACTACAGAATTGCACAAAGGGCTCTCGTCGGGGGACTGGCTGATGATGCGCAGCAGTAACTAACTAAGATTGTGATGAAATTGGTGACATTATATTTACATGCTTCTGCAAATCTTGTTGGTTATGGTTACTGCTATTGCTGCTATAGCTGCCGTTTCTCCGCTCAGCCTCTCCCCGCCACTCGCCTGCCCTTGGTAGCATTGACCTGTGAAGAGTATCGGTGGAAACACACAAGTAAGATTGCAGAGAAATTCATCGTCCATCCACCCCACTTTTTTTTTTATTACTATAAAAAAAATGTCATCAATTGAGGTGCATTTAGAACTATATGTTACAATAGTTTTTCTTGGCCGTTGACTTTTTTTTTTACCCCTTGTTTTGGAGTTGAAATGAATGGCATTTGAAAGGAACAAAATGTTTTGTTTAAAACTGGGTTAATTTGTAAGTATTAGTTTAGTTAAATTGCTTAAACAGAAGTTCCCTTTTTTTCCCTCCTCCGAAAAATGAAAAATATGGAAAGCCTTTGCCGTTTTCCGTAATGTGTAATCACTTGATCTGGATTCAAAATTTGAAATTGGTCCTGAATTTAATTGATTTTTATTTTTAAAGTTTAAATTTTATTTAAGATAAGAATTTAATTGTTTAAACTCATTTAATTAGTTTTGAGTAAGTTATCTAATAAAAAATGAGCTTTGATTTTCATGTTTTAACTTCAAATTTGAATATTTATATTTGAAATAAGATTGAATTGAAATTTTTCAATATTAATTAAATATATATTAAAAAAAATCGATGAGCTTTGTGAATCATTTGAGTTAAATTAAAATAAAGTATTAAGACCTTTGGATTCGATTTGCCGGAGTTGTTCGGGTTCAGTTTGTCCATGAACATTAGAGAGTTGAATTTGAATTTTTTTTATTCGAACCCTGTGTAGTTAGCCGAAGATGTTCTGTTTACACTCTTAGCGTACGTGCAGGCAGAAGAAAAGGTCATAAAAGTAACACAAAAGTAAGTGGCTTTCCAGTGAAGTACCGGAGATAAAGCTGTTCACTTGCTCCTAATTCTTACTTTGCTTTGTTTTACGCGGCAAACCGCCTGACTTACACACTTATTATATACAATAATCATAAATTGATAATCGTTAGTGTTTAAAAATATATAAAAATATTTTTTTCTTTCATCAATAGTTAGCCTATTTAATTTATTTATTTTTAGGATTAATACTTTACTTCATCTTAAATAAATTGTTTATTGTAGTACTTTTATATTTAAAAACTTGTAATAGAATATTTGCACGTTCATTTCGTTTACGAAGATGAAATCAGAAATTAACACACTTAAAATGAAGGATGATAGGATTATCATTCAAAATTATAACGACACGTTGTCTATTTTTCCAAATCATTGTCAGATCATGAAATTTATTTTAAAAAATAATAATATTTTTAAAATTTAAAAAATTATTTAATTTTTTGTGCTTTAAAAATTATTACTTAACATCCTGTAGTTTCAACGAAAATCATTTAACTCTCTCATGTTTTAAAAATTATTACTTATCTTTTCCGTGATCTTATTCCATCAAAAAAAAATTAATGTCGCTTAAATTTTACGTAAAATATTCATTTTACCCTTGCTACTTTAAATGAGTACTGTTAAAATTTTAAAAGGTAAAATAAATATTTCACTTAAAATTTAAATGACATTAAATATTTTTTTAACAAAATAAAATCATAAAAATAAATAATAATTTGTAAAACATAAAGATAGTTAATGATTTTTATTAAAATCACAAAATATTTTTTTTAAGCTTAACCTAAATTTTTTTAAAGTTACTCTCTCTCTCTCTCTCTCTCTCTTCTCTTGTTTTCCTCTTGCAAGTCGAATTCAACAATACTAGTCAGGGGAAGTTAGACCCAAAGCTAGGGTCTATTAATGTTTTTGGGCTCATCAGCCCGAACTTGATTGATGACTAGTCGAATTCAGCCCTGATGAGAATGGGAGAAAGAAAAAAAATTAAAAAAATTAAAATTTACTTTTACTTTTACTTTTAACTTAAAAAATTTATTTTTATTATTAATACACGTGGCTATCTGATGCCATGTTTACTTCTGTAGATGTTTAAGTTTACAGTGTGACGAAAAATTATCCACGTATCATTATTTTATTGATTAATATTAACGTCATTAGCGGGATTAAAAAAATAAACACTATATTAAGAACTAGAATTATAGTCCAGGCTACATTGAAATTTTTTAAAGTTAAAGTATTACGTACTAGTTATTACAATTTATTTTAGGTGAGGTTAAGTAAAGTATTAATCTTTATTTTTAAGAAAATTATTTATCTACTATGAATGAAATTTAAAATTTTCACTAATATATAATCATCAGAAATCTCATTAGAATATATTTAAAATAATAATATATAAAAATTATAATAATATTTTAAAATCATTTACAAAATTTAAAAGCTGTTCTATATAAAAAATAGCTCTTGCTTTAAATATAATTTTTTTTATAATTGTTCTAACTTTTTTATGTCAACTTTAAAGAATTCCAATCTTAAATTTTATTTTCGAACAAAAGGGAGAAAAAGAAAAAAAAGAGAAAAAGGCTTGCACCATCACAAACACATTACTAATTCTCTGATATTTAGATATAATAATTGTTAACTATAATTAATTTAATAAAATTTTCAAATGCTTCTTAAAATATTCGAAGAAAAAAAATTGAAGGATTTTAATAGAATGGGAACATATTTTCAGGGATGACAAAGAGAATCGTTTTCGTATATATTAAGTTTTTGATGAATACTTCATATTTTGAGAGATGAAAGCCAACCTCATATGAAAGTTATTGAATTAGTTCACATCTCTTAATAAATAAAAAAGATAATAAAAAAAAGATATCTCAATTCAATAATTGAATTTGTAATTTTTTTTCCACTTAGAATTCAACATATTTTGCACAAACAATTATTGAAGTTTGTATATATAACTCTAATATTGAATTGGTTTCATACATATACATATAAAAAGTATTGGATTCAGTGTCCCCATTTAATTATTATTTAAAATTTTTTTAAAATTTAATACATCATTTTTATCTAATATAAAAAATAATTTATTAATTACATTTTTTTCCTTCAACTATGGCATTTAATAGCAATTTCTGTAAGTATTTAAAATCTTCTCCTTGAAAAGCCTATGTGGGAGTTGCCAAAAGAGGAACATTGCAACCATTTTTTTCTTTTTTTGGGTATAATACTCAAAATAGATCCTTAAATCTTTTATTGTATAAAATTTATAAGGATGATGAATTTTTAATTTATTGTAATCAATGCCTTAATTTTATAAAATATATCATTAAACTCTTTTTAATTGAACAATATAATTTATAAAAATACTTATTTAAATTTATTCAGACGAACTAAATCTAAACGACAAATATTTAAAAAATTTGATAATTTACCTTCATTCATCCATTTTTAAGATGTAATAAGGAATAATTCTAATAAAATAAAACTTTATAGTCTTAGTTTCATGCAATAAATGAAAGATCAATAAGTTTTTTTTTTTTTAAGTAAAATTAAATAATTCATTTGGGTATTATTCATTTTTTTTATTTAATGTGAAGGATATTATAACAAGTATAGTCTTTGTTCTTCTTATTATTGGTATTTCTTAATTATTGAGCGAGGACATTGCATTTTAATGAACTAGTAATTAACATATACTAATATATATATATATTTGGTAATTAATTAAAGCGAGATGGTCCCACTTTGGTAAACATTAAGTCCAAAAGAATAAAATTGAATATTATAAATGAAAGAAAAAGAACCCTATAAAACAAACCAAGGGCCAATTTCGAAATATAATAGAATTAAGTTGAGAATTCTTTGTTGCTTAATTATAAAATTAATCCTTGATTTTGGAGTATTTTAATAAATGAAACCCCTTTATAGACCATATATATTATTTCTTTCTTTCATGCAAGTTCTTCTATATATATAAATATATATATATTTATATATATATATATATTATAAAAAATGGGATTCTTGACCTATAGTTTACGCGTAGTTTTGGAAAGCTGTAATCAAGAAATACTAGTTAATTTCTTTATTTAAATTGTAATGTCCTTTTCAAAAATTCGTGCCAAAAAAAAAGGCTACCACTTAGTTTTATAATTAATTATTTTGGGCGATGAAAATTAGAATAATATAATGTTTTACGTAATTTGAAATTTTGGACTGTTTCTAAGTTCAAATTATAAAAACTAAATATAAATTTCTTTATTCTTAAATTTGTGGAAACCCTCACACAATCAATGAGGTATTGTTCGTTTTGGCCTACGAAGTTTTACAATTTTATCCACAAAAAGTACTTCGCGAGTGTAGGTGTAAATCTTTACATATATATCATAACAGATCCTCAAAATATACTGACGTGAGATTAAGGAATTACAAGATTAACATTTAAAATAAACAAGCAATAGCTGCATATCGAGCCAACTTGAGCCAAGTTTAACTGGAATTTAGCTCAATGTGTAGGCCATGGCTCGATTAGGGATTAAAAGTATAAACGAGACATTTATGTTTGTAAGTTTGCACAATTTAAAAAAATTTAAATTTGACTCAATTATTTTCGAGTCAAGCTCAAGTTATCAAGTGAGCCTAATTCAAATATCCTAACACTCGATTTACGTTGCTTGTGAGCCTAATTGATATTTTTTAAAATTTTTAATTACTATTTAAAAATCTTAATTTAAATTTGAGTTCAAACACAAATAATCAAGTTTAAAGTTGAATATGATAACAAAACTCATAAATGAACCTAAACGAATAAATCGAATAATTTAATTTTTATCTCAAATTTAATTTAAACTTTAAAAATAAAATTCGATAGAGATTAAAATTAATTCAAACGTCAAATTTGAGTACACCCCTAGCCGGAACCATGAAAACCTCTCACCTCATGCTTCATGCTTTTGTTGGACAACATTTCAATTTAAGAAAAATTAGACGTGAACAGAAAATATGGCAGACCACGTACATTTATATCCAGGTTGGTGTATGCTGGTCTAAATTTTTATAAAAACTGATTTTCTTATAATAAGAACAACTTCTCCTAAAAGATAATTGATCCTAAAATTTTTATAATAAAAATATTAAATGGGATAGGAACGTTATGTGCAATGTATAACCCGTTTTTACAGTGGGTTTTATTTTTTGTTCCAAAACAGCTAACTGGAACTAGTGCAGATGATATTCCACATTTAGATCAAGTTACTTTTGAAATAGTTTTTAAGTACTAAACTATCCTTTAAATTTTAAGGAATAACTCAATCAATAAACTTATTATTATGTATTTTTTATATGAATTCATTTGCTTCATGTAAATTACGAATATGTATTATCTTATAGTGGTGTGCATTGTGCAATATCGTACATCGAATTGATTTCAAATAATGTATAAATTTATAAAAGATCTTCCTTTTAAAAAAAACTGAATACATAAACTGTGCTACTATTTTATCCAATGATCATGTTACTCTGCTATTTGAGTGCAAATATTCAAATGATCACGTTAGAAATAAACTTGTTTTGTTCGATTTATATTGATTACGTAAATAACAGTACTATAAAAATTATTTTTAATTATGTATATAAACAGTAATTTTCTTTCATCCCTCTAAATCTTAAATCCCTCTGAAAAAAATAAAAAAAAAAGAGGACGAAGAAGAGGAAGAAGAAGAAGATTGGCTTGGAAGCAACGTAGTTAAACAACAAAGCATGTCATGATATATTTTTTTTATTTAGCATATAAATTCCAAAAGAAACTACCAGGAGATATCAGAAGCATGTGGTATTAGAGCAAAGTATTCTTATGTGTGGCTTAAATTATATAATTAATGAGATAAGATTGATATTATATTAATGTAATTATGCAAATTATTTATAAATCAAAGAGTCCTATTGTGTCAGGGGGTTTAAAATCAAATTACAATAGGCCACATGGATACTGCAGGCTGGCCATGAACCAAAGGGAAAAAAAAAAAAAAAAACAAAATAAAAATGGGATTTTAATTGTAATTGGAAGAAGAACAAAATCTGATTTGATGAATTTCCAAAATAGTTGCAATACAGCTGAGATTTTATTCCTTTTTTTTTTTAATTATGAATTTACACATTTTTATTCCAATTCAACCCCGCAATACAGATCGTGCAATAGCCGGCCTTATTTTCAGCTTTAAAATATTGATTATTAAAAAAAAATACTATAATTTCTCTATTTAATTAGGTAGGAAACACTTTATTTTATTTTATTTAATTAGAAAAACAATATATTATGTGTAAATTTAGAGGAAAAACCGGCGGAATCTTTGGTAGGAAAGGATTTTAGGGAAATTTAAAATGTTCATCATTGGCTAATGTAAATATTATATTGATTCTTAGGTGTGTGAAGCGAATGTATAAGTTTTTTATTTTGTTTTTTTAAGGGCTTTTTTTGGCCTCATTGTCTTAAATGCTCATAATTTTATTTACATTTTCATTTTTTCTTAGAAATTTATCCAATATAATTAATATTGGGTTTTGCTTAGGAAATATCTGATTATTCTGGCAAGTAATATTTTATTTTGGTTAAGAATATTTAAAAGAAAAGGAACACATTAGTCAGTACTGCTTAAGGTAATATTTAATAAAAGTGTAATTAATAAATTTTTTAATTCATTAAAGTTCTTTAATTAATGCAAATAAAAATAAGTTAAAAAAATATTTTTTGTATTTAATACGCTATCTTCTCTACAATAAAAAAAATGCATTAATTACGTATTTATTTTTGGAAAAGGTGTGGCACTTATTAAGGTAAAGAAATGTTGACATTAGTTTTTTTTTTTTTTTTCAAATGTTGTCATCAGTTACAATGATATATATATATAATATAATTAATATATATATTTTTTAAATCAGTAAAAATAATATATTAAATATAATTTTTTAAATAATAATAAAATAATTCTTATCATCAATTATCATATGACAACATTAATTTTATATACGCATTAGATTTTTTTGTCAAATGTTGACATAAATTACAATGATATATCTAAAAATATAATTAATATATTATTTTTTAAATCAATAAAAGTAATAAATTAAATATAGTTCTTTTAAAGAATAATTAAATAATTCTTACCATCAATTATCATGTGACCACATTAATTTTAACTCGGTCCGATTAATAAGTGTCTATGAGCGTCCCTTAACCATCCAAAACTTTTCTTTGTGAAAACTTTAAATCAAATCAATTATTTTTACCGAATTTAAAAAAAAAGTAATAAAATAATTACATTTCTTTTCAAAAACTTTAACGACTTT
>JAQSVH010000008.1:1915264-1934069 GCA_029448705.1 Adansonia digitata
CTGTAATAGCTGTTTGGCTTTATTATATTGCTTAGACACTTGAACCTAGTGATATTACTAAATCCAAACACAGTTAATTTAGGCAAAGAGATGAGTAGTTTACTGGCTTACAAAGCTCTTAATCAGATTCCACGTTGGTGCTTTGGTTCCTGTCGCACATATTGGTGCCTTGGTCGGCTCAGCAAGCGTGCACTATTTTTTTTTCGCATTCTCTTCGAAGGCACCCTTCAATGAGTGCACACCTCTGTTTATCTTCATTCAGCTTGTCCATTGCTTGACAAAGAATTAATAACCTCGTCCTGCCTCGGATCCGGGATAAATTGGCATGTCAAATTAGCAAGTGGGTAATTACGACATGACCACCATTAGTTTCAAACCCAAAGACCGTATGAAAAGATTTGTATAAAAAATTAAGTTTGGATAAAAAAATAACTTTATTTAAAAAAATTAATTGGGTTTTGAGTATAATATTTTTGTTTAAATATTGCTTAATCTTATATGTTTTGCTGTTAATAATATAAATAATTAAGATAGATCAATAATTTTATAAGAAGGATAGGTCTTTTATTAAAAGAAATTAATAATTTTATATATAAATTTTGAAATATCTATATAAATTTGAGTGTTACTTTTTTCATAAACAAATTAAATTTGAATATAACTTCTAACTTATATTTTAAATAAAATCAAACTTAAAAAATTCATAATATTTATTAATATAATTTTAAATCCAACCTAAATTCGATCTCATTTGATCCGTAATCATAGTTAGAGATGGAAAAGACACTTGCACTTATTTTCACGCAAATTGTGTTCTCGTGAAATATGAAAAAGCCACGAATCAGTCACAGTCCTTAGGTCTAACAAGCCAAAGACAGACCAATACCAGAATGCAATGTAATGCAACATTTTTGAAAGGAGGGACAAATCGAATGATACTTACAAAACTTTTCTGGTGGCTTTGTGGCCTGGCCTGTCATGATTAATTAGACTTCCCTTGCTTAAGAGGAAAGTGTTCCTCAATGACTTTTCGTGCCAGGAAGCAAAGATTAATAAGTACTTGGTGGTGTTTACGACATTCTTTAAGATTACTTAATATATTATTTGTTGTGATAATAATATATTAAATATAATATAATAATTTTATTTATTATTTTTAATGTATTGAATGAAAATATTATTCTATATAATAATTTTAAAAAATGCTCTTAAAACATTAGTAAATTTTAAAATTATTTAAGGACATTGTTGTTTAAACAAAGAGAAATGAGTCATTTGAATTCTTTGATTTTTAATTTATGCAGATTTGTGTTAAAATCATTTTGGTCCCACCCAATTGGGGAGTATAATAGGAATATTACCTTGTATGTTTGGTGGTCCATGTGCATAACACCGGTGAGGGTTAAAGAGGCTTTTGTTTTGTCCAAGCATCAAGCTACAATTATTTCAAACTTTATATTTATTTTATTTGGTTCACGTAATTATCTTCAATAAATTTAAAGTTCAAATTTTAGTATCTGTAATCACATCTTCTATTCAAGATAACAACATACTTTGTAGGAAAAAATACCATTACTTCAAATTTGAAATTTATTTTAGTTGATTTTTATAATCATCTCAACATTCGGTAAATTTGAAGCATTCTTCGATAAAGAAACGTAACATTATTTCATTAGTCATTACTTCCTAAACGGGAAGCTCATTATATTCCTCACGTTACAAGCAACCCATGATTTTTCTACTATGTATACGAAAGAAGAAAAATAGACTATACCAACCCCTTTACCTCACCTTCTACCATAAAAGAGTTGCAATGCTTTCAATTCCACCATGTAGCAGAAACTAAAATCAGCAAATTTAGCCATGAAAACTCGAGTTTCTTTAGCTCTCGGCCTCTCTCTTTTCCTAGTTGTCCCATGTATCACTCAGCAATTTGCATGCGACAAAAATGATCCTAATACAAGCCAATCCCTCTTTTGTGATACCTCATTGTCTTATGAGGATCGAGCCAAGGACCTTGTTTCACGCCTGACTCTGCAAGAAAAGGTGCAACAACTAGTAAATAAAGCCTCGGGCATTCCAAGGCTTGGTGTGCCTGCCTATGAGTGGTGGTCTGAGGCACTTCACGGTGTCTCAAACCTGGGTCCAGGCACACGATTTAGTGCCATAGTGCCTGCTGCAACCAGTTTCCCTGCTGTGATTTTATCTGCTGCGAGTTTCAACGCGACATTATGGTATAAGATGGGGCAGGTGGTGTCAACTGAAGCTCGAGCCATGTACAATGTGGGGTTAGCGGGGTTAACGTATTGGAGCCCCAATGTTAACGTGTTTCGTGACCCGAGATGGGGCCGTGGCCAAGAAACGCCAGGGGAGGACCCTCTGGTGGTCGCGAGATATGCTGTGAGTTATGTTCGGGGGTTGCAAGAAGTAGGAGGGGAGGCCAATTCTACTAACGACATGCTTAAGGTTTCAAGTTGTTGCAAGCACTACACTGCTTATGATTTGGACAATTGGAAAAGTGTTGATCGATTCCATTTTGATGCAAAGGTAAGCATATATTATAGAGTTGCTTAATTGACCAGTGTTAATATGGGTGAAGTTAACTTGGTTTGTTTTTTCAGGTTACAAAACAGGACTTGGAAGATACGTATCAGCCACCCTTTAAGAGCTGTGTGGAAGAGGGACATGTGAGCAGTGTAATGTGCTCATACAACAGGGTGAATGGGATTCCTACCTGTGCTGATCCAGACCTGCTTAAAGGAATAGTTAGGGGCCAATGGGGTCTTGATGGGTTTGTTTCTTTCGCCCAGACCATATAATTTGTGCTCTCGAGTTCGAATCCTGATAACTGCTTTGCCTTTTAATATTCCTTCATCCAATGTTTTATTACCCATCGCTTATGTGTTGCTATTTTAATCCTTCTCCAACTTGCATTTTTTTTTCTTTTTCTTTCGGATCCATGTGCAAACCCCTACATCATTCATCTTGCTTGGACGTATGGGTTTTTTCCTATCACGTTAAACTTTAGGGATAATTGATCACCCGACTTAACGTAAGGCTTGCTAAGAAAATCATTAAGGTTGTTCCTCTTAATTCTAAAAGTAGCATAAACTCCTTGCCTGAACAATTAACATCCTTCAAGCAGACGAATTCGTTATTTTTAACAGAAATTAATTTTATTTCTTATCCTCCAATGCCAACATACCAAGACATGGTTTTTTCCACAATTTTTGGTTAATACGTTTTTTAAATAATATCATTCTCTTTATGCTTCAGTGACATTTTACACGCTTTTGGCAGGTACATTGTTTCGGACTGTGACTCTGTTGAGGTTTATTATAATGCTATCCATTACACTGCTACACCCGAAGATGCTGTCGCACTTGCTCTAAAAGCAGGTCTCGTTTCCACCGACAAGCTAGCAGCTGCCTGATATTTTTCCCTAAAATAATCAAAACAAATGTGTTTAATTTCACTTTTTACTTATACTGCTAGATATGACTGTTCAATTTCCGCAGGTTTAAACATGAATTGTGGGGATTATTTGGCGAAGCACACCGCAAATGCTGTCAACTTGAAAAAAGTGGAAGAATCTGTTGTTGATCAGGCTTTAATATATAACTATATAGTCCTTATGAGGCTTGGTTTCTTCGATGGAAACCCGAAATCGCTTCCATTTGGTAATCTGGGGCCATCCGATGTATGCACTGATGATCATCAACTGTTAGCACTCGATGCTGCCAAGCAGGGAGTAGTTTTACTAGACAACGATGGAGCTCTTCCTCTGTCACAAACTATCATCAAGAACTTAGCTGTTATAGGACCAAACGCTAATGCCACAACAGTTATGATAAGTAACTATGCCGGGATACCTTGCCACTATACTAGCCCTTTACAAGGGCTGCAAAAGTATGTCTCAGTGGTTACATATGAGGCAGGGTGCAGTGATGTGAAGTGCAGTAATGAGACACTTATTCAGCCTGCAGTTCAGGCAGCAGCCAAGGCTGACGCCGTGGTGGTAATTGTGGGGCTAGATCAATCTATTGAAGCAGAAGGGCTGGATAGAGTGAACTTGACATTGCCAGGACATCAAGAAAAATTGGTGACTGATGTTGCTAATGCAGCAAATGGAACAGTGATTCTTGTGGTTATGGCTGCTGGTCCTATTGATATTTCTTTTGCAAAGAATGTGAGAAAAATCAGAGGCATTTTGTGGGTCGGATATCCTGGTCAAGCTGGAGGGGAAGCCATTGCTCAAGTCATATTTGGAGACTATAATCCAGGTTGTCTATCTTTTCTTCTTCTTTAATGACAATTCACGAATAGTATTGTCTCTTTTTTGTTTTTACTTTTCATTGGAGGTGCCTTGGAACATCAATATGCTGATAAATGTTTCCTTGTGTCAGCTGGAAGGTCTCCTTTCACATGGTACCCACAAGAGTATGCTGATCAGGTTCCAATGACAGACATGAACATGAGAGCCAATGCCACTACAAACTTTCCTGGAAGAACCTACCGCTTCTACACCGGCAAATCTATTTATGAATTTGGACATGGACTGAGCTACACATCATTCTCCAAGTTCATAATATCTGCTCCTTCCACGATACTAATCCAGTCACTACCGAACAATATTCTCTCACCCCAATCCACCCGCAAACTATATGAGAATGCTAATGGTGAAGCTCTCGATGTTTCAAGCATAAAATGCAACAATTTGCAATTTAATCTTGTCATAGGGGTGAAGAACAATGGACCAATGAATGGAGCCCATGTAGTGCTCCTGTTCTGGAAGCCACCAAGATCAGGAGGGGTGAGCGGTGCTCCATACGTGCAGTTAGTGGGGTTTGAGAGGCTGGAAGTGAAGAGAGGAAAGACACAGAATGTGACAATCAGCTTGGATGTCTGCAAGGACCTTACCCTTGTGGATGCTGAAGGGAATAGGAAGTTGGTTATCGGGAAGCATTCCGTTTTTGCCGGTTCTACTAGTGAGCAACAAGTAAGGCATCATTTCATTGTTACACAGGCCGAAAATGGAAGCTTAGAAGGTTTTGTTTCTATTTAAAGCAGGCCGATAACTTATCTGGCAGTGCTAGCCAGCAAGCACTATGTAGTACGGTAGTAGAAGAAATTATGGTGTGTCAGGAATCGACAACAGCAAGTAAACTATCATCCAAATAACATTATTAGCTTTGTTCTGAGTCTCAGTTTAAGGTTCCTTATCATCAAGCAGGCAGCTAGCTCCACAGATTTTGTTAATCATCATCAAGTAATGGGAGATCAATAGATCTGGTTCATATCATATATGAACTTACTGATATTTTTAGCTTTATTAAGGAACAAACCTAAACGTTGTCTAGCAAGAGGCTTGGAATGAAAACTTCACTCCCAAAACATGGCCAAAATTGACAAATTGAAAACACCAGAAGGAGAGGTCGAACCTCCAAAACCATTTGCTTTAACCAACTGAGCTACTCCAATTTAAAAGCATGAAACAAATAAATAGTTCAACGCCTATCTACACTGATGTAATCAAGTCTCAATATACACTAGCAACAAGACAATCTCCATGAGTCCATTCCACAGCTTAAATTGTGAAGAATATTCTCTTACTGATTCAAATACGAGAATCCCTATCTGCTTTGGCGGTTTTGCATTGTCTTTCAGTGTTCCACTTAAAAGGATAAAACCATATCTGGAATCACATGGCTTATTCGTTTCAAGACTTAATTGATGATGATAGTTGCTGTTGAATTGAGATCATTTTGACCATTTCTTCATGTTACAGAATAAAAAAAGATTCAACAACTCCTGATCCTCTCAACTTCTATGTATAAATAATTTCCATCATCTTTTACATGACCAATTCAATTTAATAATTTTTCTAAAGATTTTTTTTTTCTATTTGCTTTGCTTAGAATATGGAACAGATAAAGAAAATTACCGCCATTATCACCATCACCCTCTTGCTTACCATTTTTATTTTTTCTAGCTTGGTTCACTCTCGTAAGCTGGCTGGCTCACCATCACCGTCACCATCCCCGGTCAGTACCTTCTGGCAGCCACATTAATAGTTCAGTATTTCCCTTTTTTTTCCATTTTTTTTAGCATTGCCATATGTCTTGACTCTTGAGTTAACATGAATGTTCTTTGGATGTTTTTATATCGATATACTCTGCAGGAAAGTTTGGGGCTGACTGCTGGAATGAGAAGGCCTGGCTCACTTCCGGCTTCCTGTCATTCAAAGTGCAACCAGTGCAAGCCCTGTATGCCAGTTGAAGTATCAATTCGAGCAGCGGAGTTACAAGAAATTGAGTACTACCCTCTAGTGTGGCAATGCATATGCCAAGAGAATATATATCCACCGTAATTCTAAATTTTGAACAAGGTTACGTTGTTTTCTTTGCTTAGCTAGTTAACTTCAATAGCAGTCTTTGAATTGTGACACTTCCACCAAGTCATCTATTTAACCCGATTTAGGTGAGTCTGACATAGGTATGCTCAATTTTTCTTTGTCTTTTTCATAATTTGAAAGATCACAAGTACGTATTGGACATAGGTTTCAAGCACAGGTATTTTATGAAACGAAGTCCAAATAATGAGCAATTGATGAAAGAAACTTTTATTTTAACTTCAAACAGCAGAGGATGGATTTGGAAGTCAGTTCTCTGACCTTATTTTGTTAAATAAGGAAACAAATACAAACATCTTGATGCCATATACAACATTAAATGAAAAAAAGAAAAAAATTAAGCTAAGAAAAGGACAAAACTGGCCATTAACTCTTAAATAAGTACCATAATGATAATTACCTAATCCAAGTTATCATCAAAAAAAATTAAAAGATAACATTCTTAGCATTGAGTCTAATTTACATAAAAAACTCTCCATCATTCATCGGCAACATCAAAAATCGTCCTCTCTCTCCTGCATATGGAAGCATATTCAAAAATCAGTTAAAAGATAAGAAAATTGTTTAAATAGAAAAATAAGGTCAAGGCTTCATCAATAAACAAATCTCATTATTGAATTTATTACTGCTAATCATAGTTTGTCTTGATACAGGAAGCTGTTAATAGCTATTTAATAGAACTTTTCTGGTAATTCAGTTCCATTATATTGCATAAATAGCTTCCTAGTGACCTTCCTGACATAAAGCATAATGTTTTGACTAAAATGGGGGGCGAAAAAAAAAAACAAGGTTACCTCCGATGATAACAGTCGCTTCTTTTTCAGTAACTGAGTCCTTGCCTTGCTCAAGTTGGAATTCGGAGACATGGTCATTTTCTGTAAGGGAGTGAAAGATTCAAAAAACAGTTAGTACAACATTCAACCTCTTCATTCATTGCATACTTTGTAAGAGATAAAATGTAGAAGGTGACTTGCTACCTTCTGCAGCTGCCTTTCTTCTCGGCTTGTGAATGGCAGTAGAGAGTAATCCTGGTGTTTCACAACTGGAGGTTGTAAAAAACGAACAGTAACCTGTAAAATTAGCAAAGAATTAGACATGATGAATCTCTATAGCAAAAGCAGTATACATGCACATTGTAGTGCATTATTAACCATTCAAAATAAATATGTAAACTAACCTCTTCTCTTTCGGGCACGTATAGCATGCTGCCAAAAGAATTCCTTGTTTTGGGTATAAACTCGAAGATACCATGGAAGTTTTCATTTCTCTGTTTATGGAACAAATCAGTCGAGTATAAAAGCAAAAGGCATAAAAAAATTTCTAGGTAAAAAGATAGGATCATTAAACCTACTCTCATATGCTTGATAAATCCATCTTTTCCTAGAAAATGCTTCATAAACTGTATCTGCAGTCAAAAGTAAAAAAGAGGTCTAACTTCTTTGCAAGAGATGTTGAAAATAAATTAATAAGCCAATAATTATAAAGGAAATGTGAAGAAAATTAAATACCTGTATCATCTGAGACCATGTTGATAATTTGAGTTCCTGCCCACCTACTGTCACATAGGAATTTAGACAGTTGCCGTCCTGAAAGCAAGTTACTTAGATTATTATTTAGACAGCTCAAGATGAGTGCTCGATTATAAATGTGCAAAAAACAAAGTAAAACCAGCACCTCAAGAAAATTTAAAGTAGCTAAGACATCATGTAACCCTGATCTTGGATCTTGAGTAGGAATATTTTCGTCTCGTGTTTCTATGAATCGGCTTCTGAGTTTCTTTATAATGCTGTCCAATTCTTTTCTTGAATGTATCTTGATGGATGTCCCACCTTCATGGGAACCCATAGGTTCAGTTAAGAATTTCTCTGGACATTCGGTTTCAAAAATTAAAGCCAGTGCATCGCTAGCTGCTGCACACACTGACTCATCATTGTTGTCCAGTAGGTTTGAGAAATATGAAGTTGCCCTGCATCCAAATTTGCAAAAAAATCAACGTTATTCAATGAGAAACTCTTTTATCAAACTATCAAATTAAGTGCAAATATAAATATATATGGAACTGTTTAATTAGAGGAGTCAACTCACCCTCTCCAAATTTTGTAACTCAGCCTCCATCCATCAAGGGTGGTAAGAAGAAAGGACCAAGCAGATATTGCAGCAGTTAGAACAGCAGGTGAATGTTTCTTTTCCACCTGAAGAGACATAAAAGCAAAAAATCAATCTTTTTCGGTTCCATTTTACAGTTAACTAAATTTTATTCAATTGATTAAGCAAATTACAGAATCTTATGGACAGACATATATCAGTTAGACTTGCTTAATCTTCTTGTAGCTGAGACTGTTCCACTCAACGGCATAATGAAAACATCAAAGGGTTTTAGTTAAAAGTACATACATTAGATTCAGATTCAGGATGAATGAAGCTCCATATTAACTGCATTGCTTGTTCAGTCTCATCTGAGTTGCTTGCACCGAAAAAGGTAACAACAGCCAAGCACTCAAGAACCTGTAGAGGTGAAGAAACTTATAGTAACGAAGTCCATGACGCATAGTCGTGCAGACAGTATCGAAAAAATCAAATAGTAATTAGCTAGCTTATTAATTACGACTGCTTCAAAGCATCATAGCATAGTTACCTTCGGGGCCCCCAGTTTAGATTTAAGTCCCTGGGAAAGTGCAGTCAGTACATCTACATATGCTTCGTGCGCCTTATCGACAGAATCAGTAATCATTGACAGCAATCCTACAAGAAAAAATATATATATTTATCAGAAAACTGTGTGAGTTAAATTTCAAAGTTTAATAAAACAAAAATCGACAAATAATTGCAGTGTCATGAAGGATTGAACCTACCTATAATATGCGCTGCTTGCTCCATTTCCTTAGCAGAACACTTTTTGATGAACTGCAGGCAGTAGTACACTAATGTTACAAAGCTGCAATAAGATTATCAAAGTCGTGAGCATTAGTTACCGGGTTTTGTATTTATTATCAGAAAAGAAAATCGAATTTGTAAATTTTAGAGACCATGGGTGAGGTGCTTCTTGTGAATGAAGGTCTGGCTACTAAATTCTTTTATGTGAGATTAATCATCGTTATAATTATAAATCTTCTTTTAAAACAGAAAAGGTTGGAACCCTGCAAAGGGAAATAATGCTTACTTCTGGTCTACAAAATCTTGCTCTATGTTGTTAATTAAAGCCTTGAGAATCTGTGACAGTGCTTCCTTTCTCACTGATGCCCTGCATTGCGTTGAAACAGTAAACAAAGTGCAATCTAATCATCAAAATTCAGAAGGTAAAAAGAAAAAGTTAGGTTTTTGTACAAACCTTTTCTCAGACATTTCTCTGAAGTAACAAGCAATACTCTTGGGTTCACCCTGAGAATTGCCTAGATCTTCACTATCATCAAGTAGAATGTCTCTTCTACTTAATTGAGAGTTGGCCCTGCAACAGTTAACGATTTGAATGTCAAATTAGTTTGCTGAAAGCATTTAAAGTCTATTTAAAATCAATCAAAAAGTAAATTCTAAAGCCAAATAATATGTGAAGTATTTCATGCAAAACATATAATGTAAAACATTTGACAAATCTGTAAAGAAAAAAAAACTGTAAGTTTCATCGTACATTTGGCTCTAAGGACTGAAGAAAAAAAAATCCCCATGGAAGCCATTAATAGAAGGCCTTAATTCAGAAATTAGAGATTCTACTTCCTATTCGATTGGACTCAACTAAAGCAGCATCAGCTTCGAGCTAAATATAATAAAGAAGAAGACCCCTAACTTAGAAATTAGTGATTTTACTTCCTATACGATTGGACTCTACTAAAGCAGCATCAACTTCAGGCTTAATATGATGAAGAAGACGCATTGAACAAGCAGCTGAATGGTTTTCTCTTAGGTTCCCTACCTTCTATCCTTACGACGAACTCTTCTTTGCTGCATGATGATGCCTTGTGGAAACTTCAAACGTCTAAAAGAAAAAATTTGGAGGAAACAATCTCTTAGGTCAGGACAAGTTACGTTGGTTGATGATAGAACCATGCAATTTATATACAGCCCCACTGTTTCCTACTCATAACAGGATTGTTAGTATTTGTAACTTTTTATTCAAGACATCATAATTTACCGTTGCCGTTTCAGAGTTTTCTTAGGTATCACGTCTTTAGTCTTAGGTTATTACATTAATTAAAAACCTAGTTTTTTTTTTTAATAAAATTATATGTTGATTAATAATAATTATACTTATAATACAATAATTTTTAATATACAACAAAAGTCAAATTAACGTATAATTGGAGTACACTTATATTTCAACTTGTTGAATTTAAAACTTAAAAGGTAATAAAACTTTCTCTTTATTATTATTATTGAAGTGTTTCATTGAATTTGATGTTCTTTAGCTATATTTTTGTTTAAATGTTTATGTTATTAATGTAAGCGATACTACTTTTAGTCAAAAAAATATAAAATAATAATTAAAATATAAAATAAGATATTATATGTTATTTTTATTTATAAAATAAATATTTTATTTCACATTTAATTAAAAAAATTACCTAAAAATATTATCCACTCGTAACCTAATTTTTTTTCTTTTATTTAAAAACATATTTTTCTTTTTCTTTTTTCATCTTCGATATGGACATCCCAAAATCTAGTAATAACAAATTATTCGTCAAGATGTGTACAGTGTTATGTATTATTATTTTTTTAATTATATCATCCAAAATAAATAAATGACCCTCAAAGTAATATACTAATTGTTTACAACTTAATTAAGAGGTTGTTGAATGTATCATCCACATGTTATATTGAAAACTTTAACAAGTCTTATTGAGATTTAATCAATATATTATTTTTATATTGTTTTTATTTTTAATTTTTTTCTATTAAACTTCGTTATGTTCCAAACAAAAAATTAAAAAAATAAAATTGACATTAACTGAAAAGATGGTTTTATTAAGTAATATCAATTGATGAAAGAAAAAACAGACTATTAACTCGAATTGATAAAAATAAATAAATGGCAACAAGTAGGAGCATCATGAATCGATAAAAACAAATGCATCTCACAAAAACCTATGCTATAATTGAATCTCTGTCCTATTGAGTTAATACTTACTTATATTTTGTTATAATATAATAATATTTGATTATTATAGTGGTTCCTACAATTAAATGAAAATATAAATAAGAAGCTTTAATTTTTTATTATATTTTAATAAGCTATTAGTTTTAATTTTGAGATAACTTTATATATATATATATATAACTTTTATGATAAATTTTATATGAAATATCGCTAAAACAGAAAACTCGTAAAAATTTTTATAAAATAATTTATATTATTAATTTTAATTTTGAGATAACTTTCTATATATATTTATATATATAACTTTTACGATAAATTTTTATATGAAATATCACTAAAACAGGAAACTCATAAAAATTTAAATATAATAATTTATATTATATAAATTTCAACATATTCATATATTCCTCTCATTTTGTATTATTATTTTGTATCATTTTATAATTTAATTATTTTTCTCGAATCATATTTTAAAATTGCCGGCTGTAGAAAAAACTGCAAGAAATATTTGGACGATCTTTTTCTCTTCGTACACATTCCAGCATTAACTAGAAAAGAAGCAAATATTCTTGTTTTCTAGTCTCCACTTGAAATTTTTTTTTCTTCGAACAGTAACAGAAATATAGAAACAAAATTGATTCATATCCAAACTGTGGCACCTGAACTTATGATGCCAAGATAGTTAAACCCAATCCTAGCAGTAGCACCAACATTCTGATACGCTTGCCTCAAAGTCAGCTTGATGTGAATGATTGATAAACTCGCCGTAAAATGTGGATGGAATGACATTGGGGGAGAAAGGATCTAAGAACAATGCCTGAGTGCAGACAAAACCTAAGCTGTTAAGCTAGTTGCAAACTAGAAATCCGATCTCAAACCATTCATTACTTTTAAAAGGGTCAACTTAAAAGTGGCTCGGCATATCAAATACGGAGATCTTCAATGTCAGTTAAGAGACTTGTATTTTCACAAGATCTCTTATCGGGCAAATTCACCACCAGCTGACCACATGCGCCACTTATGTCCTGGCCCATTTGCTTCCGAACTGTTGTCCTGATGTTATAAGTACCCCTAAGAATTTTTTGGAATTCCGATACTCTCTGGTCACTGCTGGTTCTGAATTGACTTGAGCTTCCAATTGGATTAAAAGGTATTAAATTTACAACCTGCTTCAAAAGTCACTTAGTCAAACTCAAAAATCCAGGAAAGGGAAGTTAACCAGAGCATAGCAGCTTAGAGCTTATGAACATACAAAACCACGATACATTACATGTTTATAAACTAGCTTGGCAGTCCCGGTAACCTAGCTCCTCACCAATAAGTTTGGTGGGCATTCAAGAATACATTTAAGACCATTAAAGAATCACCAACAATGTCCTATCTGATCCCCATGGATCACGCTTATTCCCCTACACCCACCTCCAACCCTGAAAAAAAGAAACCTTACTCGCTACCCACCGCCAACCCGAAAAAACAAAGAGATAGACACAAATGCACATCTGCATACAGAGTAGAGACAGTACCAAAAAACCATCTGCATATATGCTAAAAAAGGAGCTCACCACTTGAAACGTTTCCAGCAATTTACCGAGCTGGTGTGCATGCTGCTCTTCATCATTGATCCCATCAAGCATGATGTACTCAATGAATATTTTTTGCTGACTGAAAAATTGAGACCAAAAGTTATGGCTCCAGGAAGGACTCCAGAAGTGCGAGTTTCAAAACCATAACCTAATTATATGCTGAAATATTTACAAACTGCTACCTGTTCTTTTGATATGCTTGCAGTGCTGTCATCAGTTTTTCCAAAGGAAAAGCTCTTGCTGAAGGCATTATCTGACAGCGGATCTCTTGAACTGGCGCATGCAATGATACTGCTAGGTTCAAGCCCGGTAGATCATTATGAAGCTTGTTGATGGCATGAATAATCCCAACCTACATTAAATGAGATGCAGTCACAAAGCTAGAAAGTTAGGTGCTATCTGCAGTCATAAGCATTTTTTTCTTTTCAAAGAAAATATTATTTTTTCTTACCCCTCCAAAACACTGAACACTCATTTGAGAAGAAGGGAACATATTACAGACTCTAAAATTCTCCGCTTAGTCAAACTGGTAGTATTTTAATCACATAGAATAACATAACACCAATCAATGAACTCAACATCCAGTTCAATATCAGTTGTGGTAGATTTCGCTCCGTAAAGAGCAAAGAAAAACCATATCCAGAATCAGTCAGGTGAACCAAGTGCTGCCAATTGAATGTTATGGCAAGGCAAAAAAACCACAGCACAAAAGGATAATAATATAAATGATACAATTGTTATGAATATCTAACAGAACAAAGTTTGGAGGGAATTACCGTTGATACTGTGATTCTCTTTGGTGACAGCTGAAACGGTGACCCAATCATGACACGAACAGCTTCTACCAAGGCATTATAGTTATTCAGTGGTTCTCCCATTCCCTAACAAAATAATATGCAGTAAATTTCAACCCCATTTCAAAAAAAAAGCTTCACTGCATAATCCCTCGGAGCGGCACAACCATTGACATTTCCCACTACCTTCACCACCGGCACCAACATTGTAAATGCCATCATCAACAATATAACAAGATATTGTATTATACTTCAGAAATAGCAGCACAGGAGGAAAAAGTAACGGTATGATAGTAACAAAGAGCTTAAATGATGGCATCACCAATTAGATATAAAGAAAAAGAAATTATAAAAAATTGAGGTCCAAATGAACTTGAAAGAATCAAAATGATCGAATGCAGAAAAGAAATTCACAATCTTGAAAGAAGCATTCTGGAACTCCTCTGTGGAAGCTTAAGAATAATAAAAGTAAATCACCACAAAGTAACAGTCTGATAGTAAAAAAGAGCTTAAATGATGCCATCACCAATTATATATAAAGAAAAAGAAATTACAAAAAAATTGAGGTCCAAATGAACTTGAAAGAACCAAAATGATCGAATGCAGTACAGAAATTCACAATCTTGAAAGAAGCATTCTGGAGCTCCTTCATGGAACCTTAAGAATAATAAAAGTAAATCCCCACAAAAAAAAAAACATGGTTAATGCTTCACATAAAGAACCTTATTTCACAACTTTACACAACAAAAGTTTTACTAAACCAGAAGTAGCATGAAAATAAAAGAATTACCATGAAAACAACATTACGTATGTTAGTCAAACGAGAAGCATGAACCAGTTGCTCCACAATTTCTCCCGACGATAAATTGTTCTTAAATCCCATAGTTCCGGTTGCACAAAATTTGCAACCCATTTTGCATCCAACCTGTAACAATTTTTTTTTAAAATAGCTGAATAAAAGGAACATTATCAAGCACATGACATTCAGAAGCAATGGTTTAAGGCAAATACCTGCGATGAAATGCACAATGTTGACCTAGGGCCGCCAGGACGAGGTTTTCCTCCATATTTACCTAAACGGGTATCATATGTCATAATCACTGCCTCTACAAAAGCTCCATTCTACTAAAAATAATACAAAGGGTCACTAAATTATGTATTGAAAGTTAAAATTAAAAAAAATAGCTAAATTGGTAATTCAAGCTTCTAGTTCTAGGATAAATTCACAATTCTTATAATTAAAGAAAAAAAAAAGGAAAAGACCTGGAGTTTGATAAGGAGCTTGGTGGTGACGCCGTCGGTGGAGTGGAAAACAGAGTGAACGGTGGAAGTGAGGGGCTTGAACTTGAAGCGAAGAAGAAGGTAAGCAGAGGAGGGCAAATCGGGAATTTCGTCCAGCTCGCACCCAGGGTTTTGTACCACGTACCTTCCATCAATCATAAATTCAAAATCAAATAAATTAAATAAAATGTGAACAAAAGGAAAAAGAAAGAGCAAATTACTTCCAAATGGTAGGGATGAATTTAGGGTTGACTCCGGCATCGTTAAATTGGGCCCTAAGCTCCGCAGCGTCAAACGCCGATCGTTGCGTCGCCATTCTTTTTAAGCTGCTGCTTCTTTTCTCTCTCTTTTTCTATTTTTTTTTCATGTTGCTGGTGATTTATTTATATGTATGATTAACGATGGCTGAGACGTTAAAACGATGCGTTTTTCCTCCAACATAAACTTACCGTATTAGCCATTATGCCGAAATATAGAGGATGACCAATTATCTATCTAATTATAAAATGACGGATTGCGGTTCATATTACAAGATTTTGGTACAATCTTGTTGGTAAAAATAATGAGTGGTTATTTTTTAGTGTAAATATTTTTAAAAAATTAATTAGAAAAATTAAAATTTTATATTAAATGATATTTTTTTTATTTTACAAATTTTTTATAATTTAATTTAAATATTTAAAATATTTTATAATTAAATTAGTGTCATTCAATCAAATAACATCAAACTGATCACTCTTTCTACTAATAATATAAATATAAATAAATCAAGTTCAGTAAATTCGACAAATAAATTTACTAAAAATTAATAAGATTCAAATTATAGTATAAAATATAATAAAGCTATTTATTCGCGTGTGCCACCAACAGCCTAGCTTGAGCTCCACGAAGCCAGGAGTGCTTCCAACTTTGCGATATGATCCTCTTCGTTCATTCTGGGTAGCCTCGTCAAACAAATCATGCTTCCACTTCTCTACACAAATACTGCCTGAACAATACCCCTGCCTTCCACTGAATCTATCTCTTCCCCTGAAAATGCCGCCGCCACCACCACCACACCTCCATGCCTTTTTCATGCGATTAAAATCCACCTCTGGGTGCTTCTCTTCTTTTCCGACTTTGGTAACGTGATCTCCTGCAGTGAGTCTATCCTGTCTGTCCAAATGCCGGTTTTGGGGGGGGGGGGGGTTGTGGTCTCTGTCCACTCTTCTTTCACTTCCTAATGTACGGTGGCCAAAATGGCTTTTTCTTTTCAGGCCCCTTTGTTGTGCTTGTCAGTACTACTCTACAAAACCAGCGTAAGATTGATAAAAACTATAAATACATACAGGACTAGAATTTCTGGGTGCTCTTCTTGAGAAAGAATGAATCAATTGGCAGATGCCCGCGTTGTTTTTGAGATTTATGCTTCTTACGCCTATTTTGGCTCCCAATATAATCCTTTGGCGGAATCCTGACAATAATTCAATTTTTGTTAAATTAATTGCACAACTGCACATTACAAGTAATGAAACCATTCTCAAACCAAAGCGAATATGTAAAGAACAAAAGGAATATGTTCGGTTCTCCATTCTATTTGTATTTACAGATCTGAAAATCCAAACTAAACTTGACAATTAATCTATCAGAGTCATCCAGCCCTGAAACTTAACCCGCCACAACGTGCAAATTATATACCATTATCCGCTCTGACTGCAGTATGCTTATATTATTCGCCTCAATGTTATTCAGGGTCAGAGGAGAAAAAGAAAAATCAACATGGTAGCAGCCAAAGAATTTGGTCATATATTGCACGATGTTGCTCACTGATTTAAATCATCAACTAAGAGCTGTTTACTATAATACTAATTTAAATTTGTAGTACCTTGGCCTTGGCATCAAAGCGCTCGAGCCTGTACCAGATTCCTCCTTCTGAAGCCTCTCAGCAAGATGAAAATCAAAGTGCTCTTGTCTTTCTTCAACAAAACTTGAGGGTACTTCAGCTCCGCACAATGAACACTTGTAGTTATCCACCCAAAATAACTGTTTCATCTGATTTGATAAAAAAAATTCCTCATTTCCTGAGGTACTAGGTTCCTTGTCTAATCTGTCAGGATTGCTGTCCTCGGGCTCCCTCTGGATAGAAGAATCTTCTTCTGGCACTCGTAATACTACTTTTTTAGGAGATTTTGGGGTATGCTCTTTCACATCAGCAGTCTTCACCTAGGGAAATAGATAAATGCATAATAATACTGGAGAATTGAAGAGTGATATGACAAAGCAAAAAAGAATTACAAAGGTAGAACACAACTAACACTAGAATAAGTATTGGGAATGAACACTCAAAGATCTGGTCTAGTTAAATAATTGGTATATAAACTTTAACAAGTACCATGGCCACAGTTTCGTTGCTTGAAAGTTCACGAATTTTCTCCATTTCCCAAGCATTTTCGCCGGAAATGAAGTTGTCATCTACATCTGGTAAATGATTGCTCACAAATGGATCTCCAAACTCATAGTGACATGTCTCATGGCTGTCAAGAGAAAGGGCAGTTTCCCTTTCATTCATGAAGTGGGGATCACTCAAATCCGGACCTAAGGAACTTTGATCATCCACAATTCTCCCAGAAGCATCACCTGATACTAAAAATGTGGCGAGAGTTTTTTGTGTCGGGTCAACAGGAACCCCCTTATCTTCACTGAAATGAGACACTCGCAGACCTAACAGCAAAGAACACAAATGTACCGTTATATTCTAAAGCCTACACATACAGATGACAAAACCCTTGTTTACCCATATTTTCTTTCATTCTCCTTAACCATCAAGCAAGAAACGATAGGCCAACATATAACGGTATACCTATCAGTCTCAAAGAAACAGGGAGTTCAGCCTTTAATAAGTTTGAAGCACATTTTAAGATGTCATTGCTTGAGCATATATGTTTCTGCAAAGTCACAGCCCTTGTACGAACCTGAAAATTGTGGTCCAGATCAGCTATGAACACAAAAGGAAAGGCATTAAAAAGATAGGGGAAAGAAAACCAATCATGGATAACAAGTCATGAAGTTTAAATAACAAATGCAAATGCTATTAATCCTTGAGATAAAAGGGGAAAAAAAGTAGCATGAGAGAAGACCTGTGACCAGAACTAGCCCATTTCAAAAATATAAGCAACCATTCTTTTACGTTTTGCCACTTGTTGTTGAGAACACCAAAAGAAGGAAAAAAAGAAAAGCAATAAAGTATCATGATTCAAGCATGTACCTCAAAAGATGCAGTTTTTAATTTAAGAGTCAAAGTTCGTCCAGAAAGACCCTCTTTTTGCATGTCAGCTGACAGCATCTCTGCAATATCAGCTGCAAATACAAAAAGAAGTAACAAAGCAAAGTTGCTGAGATAAATGATTAGTCAATTTCAAAGACAATGTCATCCAAATTGCATACACACACACACACACACACACACACATATATACATACATATATATATATATATATATAAAAGAGAAGACTCAAGTTTAATCTAACAGAAAAACTGCCTACATTAAGGAGTACAGCAGAATGGAATTTCTCCATTAAATAATCTTGGAGAATTCTGCAAAATATCACAAGCCAAACAGAGTCCGATGAGGTGCTTTCAGTTATCCATCTTACCAATCTTATC
>JAQSVH010000008.1:1941585-1956892 GCA_029448705.1 Adansonia digitata
AATGAAATTAAAAGAAAAGCATAAAGTTGTATAGATTATTGTCAAATATGGTTTGAAATTCATTTCTACCATTTTCAAAGTTAGGCATTGAACAAATTTGCAAAGTTTGGCAGGGTTTCATCTCACCAAGGTCAAGCCATTATGTAATGGCTATGGAAATTTACTACTTTGCATGGAATGTAAGCCAGTCTTGTAATTACTATAAATAGGCCTTAAGGTCTCGGCATTTGGAAGTAGAACATGAAAATAAGATAGTGAAGAGCAAGCTATACGTGAGTGATAAAGTGAGAAATAATTAAGAGTAAAATTCATATAGTAATTTTCGATTATTTTGGAGGGTAGAGTTGTGAGTTATTGGATAGAGTTTTTTAGTGTCAAAATGCTTGCAATGTTTTCTTTATTATTAGAAGAAAATTTCTCATCGTCTCTACTCGTAAACTTAGGCTTAAAAGCCAAACGACTTAAATTTTTGTCTCTATGTTTATTATTTTCGTATTTAATTTCTCGCCTCGTATCTTATTTATTTTCAATGAACTTATTCATTGTCATATTGACTTGAGATGTTAATTTAGAGCTTTTAAATTCAAATCATTGAAAAAGAATAAGAAAGAAACTATTTAAAGATTCCTAGACCAAATGTTAAATAGCAATAAAAATTAATTACATTATTTGAAGCATATTTTCAGTTGTTTGCCTCATTTGTATACCTCATTTAATAGCATGCCAAAACACATAACCCCTTTCTTCTGCTTATGAACACAAATGACTTAATTAATTAAAGCTTAAACTCTTGACATGAACTTTTTGCTTTTGCATAATTTCTACTACTACTTCGATTTTATTTTACTACATTTATAAAATCCCAAGTTCTACCTACCTTTTGCTTATCAATTCTTTCTATTTTTCCCCCTCTACTGCATGAAATTTAAAGGTTGAGACTCTGACAAGCTAATAGCTTATACAACAACAATGGAGATTTCAGTGGAAAACAGTCTGTTTATTATGCTGATCATCTTATGCAGTACTGTCCACTTTTCAGGTTTGTCTATTTTCTTAAAATATAATTTTTATACCCTTTTTCGTTTTAATATTTATCTCATACACCGTTAATAAAATTTTTAAATTTCACAAATAAAATTAATACGGTGATATATATATATCTTAAAGTATATACAAATGTGAAAAACATGACAATTTCTTAATAATTTTACTATTAATGTGTTAAAAACAAACTTTTTTTTTTTTTTTGTTCTTCTAGTTAAGTTGGTTACTTGGTTATCCATATATTATCGCAGTTTTGACAGTTTGGTCTATGTGCAAAAGGGAATACTGTAATTGGTACCTGAGTAGGTGGTGCATGTTACATTAATTCCAATCTGAAAATTTAACTTTAAATCCTGTCTATCAGCTTAACTATAAAAAGAGATGGGGAAAATCTATTCCCATACGATGAGGCTTATTATTTCAATTTTTAAGTCCTCATCGTTTGAATTCAAGTGAATGTTGGATACAAATATATATATATATATATACATAATTAAATAAAATCATATAATTAAAAAATCATACTTTATAGTCCAAATTCATATGAACACAAATACCGACTACGAATATTTTTAAAAAAAATAAAAAATCGGGTATGATATTAGTTATCAAGCTGCATTACTTGTGATAAGTAATGGGAGAAAATTAATTTCAAAAGTTTGACATTAAGTAATAAAGGACATTCCAATTATTTTTTCAGGGTTTGAAGCGAATGCCTTGCCTTATGATTACACAGCAAGCATCGAGGCAAGCTCTTCCCGATCATGAAAACTAAAGCTTTTTTTTTTTTTTTTTTGCACTAGCATCAAATATATAATAATTAGCTAATAAAATTATATTTTTGCTCCTTTTACTATACTTTTTTTTTTTAATTTCCAGTGTTTGGAAAATCCTCCCAAACCTCTGTATGGTGGAGGAATCATCTTGAACCCAGAGTTGAACATGGGCTTGGAGGGATGGCATCCATTTGGAGATGCAAAGATGGAACATAGAGAACTTGCTGGCAACAAATTTGTTGCGGCCCATGGCAGGAATCAGCCAAGTGATAGCATCTCACAAAAGCTTTATTTGCAAAATAAGATGCTCTACTCTTTATCTGGTGCATAATTTTACATTAGCTTATAAATACTGTTTTCATTCCTCATGTTGTTGCTTTTCTGGTTCATTCGCATATGTGTCCTACACGGCCATACTCCGTTCTTTTCTAAGTTTTTTTTTTTTTTTTAATTTTTTTTATATTTAAAAGATTATATCTCCCAAAAACAAATAGGTATAAAATATAGCTATCGATTATAAATACTTCAAAAAAAATAAAGAGTTTGGCTAATGTGCAAGCAAAAGTTTTTTATTTTTATTACCGTAAACTTGACTATATACATTTATTTACCTTATGCAGCCTGGATACAAGTCAGCCAAGGAAATGAGCCTGTGAGAGCGGTTTTCAAAACTCCAACAGGTTTCAAACATGCTGGTGCAGTTATTGCTGAATCCAAGTGCTGGTCTATGCTTAAAGGTGGCTTAACTTCAGATGCCACCGGTCCAGCCGAGCTATACTTTGAGGTAGTTTTTTTTTTTTTTTTTTAATTAGGGGTCTTAGTTTTAAGCTGTCATTTATTAGTTTAAACTCATAAGAGTTTTTTTTTTTTTTAATCTATTTAGAGCAAGAACACATCACTTGAAATCTGGGTTGATAGCATCTCACTCCAACCATTTACCCAAGAAGAGTGGACAGCTCACCAAGATCAAAGTATTAAAAAGGTAAAATCCCCTTCATTTGTAGATTGCATAGTATGAACTATTATTTAATAACGCGAATCATTTGCAGATTCGTAAAGCAAATATAAGAATCCAAGCAGTTGATAAGCTAGGCAATCCCCTGCCAAATGCTACAATTTCCATTAAACAACAGCAAGCAGGATTTCCAGTTGGTTGTGCTATAAACAAAAATATCCTGACAAACACCGCCTACCAGAATTGGTTCACATCGAGGTTCAAAGTCACTGTATTTGAAAATGAAATGAAGTGGTACAGCACTGAACCATCCCCTGGCCATGAGGACTACTCGTCCGCTGACGCCTTGCTTGGCTTTGCCAAGAACCATAACATTGCGGTTCGAGGCCACAATGTGCTATGGGATGATCCCAATTCCCAACCAGGATGGGTTAAGTCGCTTTCTCCCGCCGATCTGTCTAAGGCTGTCGAGAAAAGGATAAACTCCGTGATGTCAAGATACAAAGGCCAGCTTATTGCATGGGATGTTGTTAATGAGAATTTGCATTTTTCATTCTTTGAAAGTAAGTTAGGGGAGCAGGCTTCAGCAAACATTTATAAGTTGGCTCAAGCAGCCGATGGGTCGGTCCCTTTGTTTTTGAACGAATTCAATACTGTAGAGGATAGCAGAGATGGGGCATCCACACCAGCTAGGTACCTTCAAAAACTGAGACAGATTCAAGATTTCCCTGGCAATGAAAATGCAAAGCTGGGAATTGGGCTCGAGTCCCATTTCAGTACCCCAAACCTTGCTTACATGAGAGCCTCTATTGATACTCTTGCTGCCACTGGCTTGCCCATTTGGCTTACAGAAGTTGATGTTCAAAGCAGCTCCAATCAGGTAATCAGAAACTTCAAAAGGGTTCAACATCTGAAATTCATAACCTGTTTTCTTGGATGTTAACCAATTTGGGTGCGACTATTCTCCATTATTATTCAATACAAGTTTAATCACCATTCATAAGTATAACTTCCACAATTCATAAATGCAACCAACATATGTGAATGGTGATAATTAGTGTATTTTAATAGTATTTTTTTTTCCTTGTGTGGCAGGCAAATTTTTTGGAGCAGGTTTTAAAGGAAGGACATTCTCACCCTAAAGTAAATGGCATTGTAATTTGGGCAGCATGGAGTCCAGGAGGGTGTTATAGGATGTGTTTGACTGACAACAATTTCAAAAACCTGCCGACTGGGAATGTCGTCGACAGCCTGTTGCAACAATGGGGCTCTATGGCCCTGCTGCAGGGATCGACTGACTCTCAAGGTTTCTTCGAAGCATCCCTTTTTCATGGAGATTATGGAGTCAACATCACGCATCCTTCTTCTTCGGCTCACAGCTTTATGGTTGTTTCAACTAACGCATCCCTGCAGCAATCGCCGTTTACTTTTCAAGTTTCTGTATGAGAAAGCACTTAAGCAAAGCATAAACCAATAACTATTACTAAATAATAATATGAGACTTTAAGTTATATTTAAGATTTCTTATCTAGCAAACTTTGAGGTTCAAAAATTGATCTTTCTGCGCAAAATATATGATTCCTTTCCTTAAATATTTCTATTACCATTCCCAGTTAGTAAAACAAGCAAATTCTATTAGAAAGTCTAAAGCTAGTGACTTCCTTCCCTACACCAAAAAAGAAAAAAAACAAAAAACAAAAGAAGGGTTCTTTAGAATTTTTGGAATTAAGAATCGGATTTTGTTTTTGATACATCGGTATTGAAAATTTTTCATCATGCAAATGGGTTTAAAAATATATCATATATCTTATTTATTTTATTTTTTAAAATTATATGGATATATGTTATCTTGTTAATGTTGTATTGATAAACAAATTATTTTTATTCTTGTTTTGGTATATGTTAGTATGTCGATTCGGGTTTACACAGTATTTTTCAAATATGTTATATTATAGTTTATATTTAAAGTTTTTTAACAAAATATATATTATATATACATGCAAATATACCTCCATTAATCCACTTTATATATGGGTGTATATATACATGTTTATTTGCAAATATAAATTTTAAATTTAAAAATATTAATAATTAAAATTTAAAATTTAAAATTTTTAAATATTAAATAAATAAATAATATTAAAAATATATAATAAATTATTGTTAATTAGATTCAATAACCTAATTTGATTAACATATTTTATTTTTAAATATAAAATATCACGATAAAAAAATTTTAAAAATATAAATAAGAAAACTATATAAAAAATAAAAAAAATCAAAATCTCGTATCAATATAAAACAGTACTAATAAACAAATACCGATACAAATTAATATGATAGATATGAACCGATATAAAAATCAAAATTATGCAATATTAATATCACCTTGATTTACCTTTTACAAAACATTGAGATAAATTTCCCTTAAAATCATTACTTGTGGGATTACATGAAGTTTATAATTGAATTCACAAGGGCAAAAGTTTATATATTTGTGCTATGCTTATTCGGCATTCACCTTTTATTTTACATTTTTTTCTATTTTTTGAAAAGCTAAAGTTCAATATCTCTGCCATTGTTTTATGTAACATCTATTCTTAGTAATACGTCTTCATTACGTACAAAATTTACGATGTCACGCATTTCAATCAATAAAAATTATTATGGAATCTTGACATTAATATCAGCACTTAATTTAGTTAATTAATTGCGACTTTACCATTAAACAATTAGGGTGTTTTTGGAGGACCGATTTGGAAATTTTGAAGTACTTTAATTGTATTGTTTGGATAAATTTTTTTTAGAAAGTAATATTAAAAATTGAAAATTGATGAAATAAAAAATAATATTAAAAATAAAATTAAAAAAATATGTAATATGAATGTCATTGAATTTATAAAAATGTAAAAATATTCCTAATAATAAAAAAAATAAATTATAAAATGAGTTTAAATAGCTAAAGTTGGGAAAATAATAATAGTATTAAAAAAGTAAATATTAATTGGACTTAAATAGCTCCAAATCAATTTTATAAAATTAATTGGAGTTTAAAACTCTATTATTTAGCATTTTGTAGAAAAAACCTTATTTATAGTAGTCTCAAACATAAATGTGAGAAAATTTAATTTAACTTAATCTCTTTTTTAATATATGGAAAGAAAATTAAATCTTCATTTATTTACATCTATATAAAAGGTAATTTAATTAAAAATGTAAAAAAAAAGAAAATAAATATAATTTATTATGTCAAATATTTTAAAATTTAAATCAAATAAAAATATTTAAATGCACGACAAAGTATGTTTATTAAAATTATACACGTGTCAAAAGAATATACTATTCACATTAAATATCTTCACTCTAACTTTTATATATTTATATAAGATATTTGCATATGCTTAATTGTTGAAAATTTTGTTTGTTATTATTTACTATTTAACATGATATATTTTTAAAATTGAACTTAAATTGGCTCCAAAATCAATTGGAATATAAAATCATATTCCCCAACATTTGTAGAAAACTGTTTTTTTTTTATAATACTTAATTTAATTTAATCTATTTAGTAATATATGAAAAGAAAATTAATTTTTCATTTATTTACATCTATGTAAAAGAAAATAAATATAATTTATTATATGAAGTATTTTAAAATATAAATTAAATCAAAACGTTAAAATGTACGACGCGTTTATTAGGGACTATACATGTCTCAAAAAAAATAGATTGTTCATATCGTATATTTTCCCTTTTTGTCAAAGATTTTGGTTTTTATATATTTAAATAAAATATTGTATATACTTAATTATTAGATTTTTTTTATTATTGTTTACTATGATTTATTTTTAAATTTTAAATGGCTCCAAATCAATCTTGTAAAATTAATTAGAGTACAAAAGTGTGTGTGTGTGTGTGTGTATATATATATATATATGTGCGTATGTGTGTGTGAAAAGAAAATTAAATTTCTATTTATTTACGTTTGTCCTAATTATAGTGTTTCTGAGTCTTGCTTATTTATTTATTTTTTCAGTTGTTATATGTAGTACTATTATATTAGTAGTAACTTGCATTCTTCATATGCTAAAATCAGGCTTAAGTTTTGTTTATGTTGTGAGAAGATGAAGATTGCAGAGGCCTGCGTCTCACTTCTTTCATGCATTTTCCTGATTTCAGGTTTCTCTAAAGTAAAAGACTGAAATCAGAACGGAAAAAACATGCTGGCTTCAACACCGTTCTTCCCTAGTTTTTAAGATAACCAGTTTTTACTGTTGCCTGATATTTAAAGAGCGTAATACGATATTACGATCGTTATTTTTTTTTTTTTTTTGCTGTTTTGGCTTTTAAAATGGTTGATATTTATGATCGATATTTACTGTAAATGATAATCATTGTGACTGCAATTAAATCCCCTTGCATTAATCTGTCTGCTTTCAACTGGTTATGCAGGACATGGCATCTGGGCTTTCTCCTATGACTACTCTGCAACAACGAAGGCAAGTAGAATAGAATCTTCTAAGGAGGACCTTTCCTAGTCTAATAATTGCCAAAACTATTGCTTCTTTTTAAAGCTTTTCAAACTTTTGGGGGAAAAAAATGGCCCCACGATCAATCAAGAAATTTCTATTACATCCTGATTTACAGTTCAAAGAAGAAATTACGTCGAAGCAGTTGGCAATATTAATGCATTATTATTATTCTTAAGAACAATTCTTTTAAAAAAAGAGAACCAGTTATGATCACTGGTTACTAAAACTTGTCAGCTGAAATCTGCATCATCAACCAGTGTTTGGCAGCGCCCAAGAGAGCTCAATATGGTGGAGGGATAATTGTTAATCCGGAGTTCAATCAGGGAAAAGGAGCGATCAAGGAAGGAGTTTCGGATGATGGGAGCAGGTTTACTGTATTACAGAATAGAACAGATCCATTGCAGACAGTTCAGCTTGTGAAAGGAAATTTCTATACCTTTTCAGGTAAACAACATGGCACTGTTTTATTGTGTAATTTATAGGCTCTCCCTCTTAAGATTAGATTAAGTAATTGATTGAGTGAATGATGAATATTCAGCTTGGATTCAAATCAGCACAGGGAGTGAGACTGTAGCTGTTGTGTTTAAGACTTTCGATGGTAAACTGATTCATGGAGGTGAAACTACGGCTAAGCAAGGGTGCTGGTCGCTGTTAAAAGGCGGCATAGTTGGCAAATTCTCAGGCCTTGTTGAGATTCTTTTGATGGTAATACTTTGGGTTCTTGCATCTGATTTTTCTGTATGCAATTTCTGTCGAAAACTGGGTTCTTTGGAATGAATGGACTATTTCATGTTTTGTCTTCACTTTTTCATCAATGCAGAGCAAAATTACAGGTCTGGAGATATGGGTTGATAATATCTCATTGCAACCATTCACGGCAAAGCAATGGAGATCCCACCAAGAAAAAACCATTGATAAGGTAACCGGAAATAAACGAGAAGAACCTAGAATATCCTAAAATCAGAGATCTAAATTATCGGGATTGTAAACCTAATGATATGTTATTGCCATCAATTGCTGTGAATATTGACAAGATAAAAAGAGTCGAAACCATACAAAATAAAGAATCATACCATCATGTCATGTCGTGACTACTATTTAAATACCTACCTGAAATGTACCAAGTTTCTATGTTTTACCTAAGCTGGGATATCTACTCTAGAAATCTTTTCTGCCATTAGAGACTATCCTTGAAAAGGGAGATTTCATGCATTAACAGAAATTGCTTATGTGAAGCCGTGTTTGCGAATTTGATTCCTGCAGGTTCGTAAGAGGAAGGTGACATTCCAAGTAACATATGCCAACAACACTGCAGCCGACGGTGCTTTGATCTCGATCAAGCAAACCAAGTCAGGCTTCCCATTTGGATGTGCAATGAACCACAAGATCCTCACATGCAAAGGTTATCAGGATTGGTTTGCCTCAAGGTTCAAGGTTACGAGTTTCACCAATGAGATGAAGTGGTACAGCACTGAAACAAGACAAGGTCACGAAAACTATACCGTTGCCGATGCAATGGTGAAATTCGCCGAACAGAATGGGATTCGTATTAGAGGTCACAATATTCTCTGGGACAATCGTAAAATGCAGCCTCTATGGGTTAAAGACCTTCCTCCGGAGGAGCTGCGAAAAGCCGCAACTAAAAGGTTGAATTCAGCGGTTTCGAGATATGCAGGGAAGTTAATTGGTTGGGATGTGATGAATGAGAATCTGCATTTTAGCTTCTTTGAGGATAAACTTGGCGAGGATGCGTCTTCAACCTTCTACTCGATGGCTTACCATCTTGATCCCAGTACGACCCTTTTCATGAATGAGTATAATACCATTGAACAAAGTAAGGATCAGGCAGCTACTGCATCAAAATACAAGAAGAAACTTGAGGAGATTCTGTCATTTCCAGAAACTGCAGGCCTAAAGGCAGCAATAGGATTGGAAGGCCATTTTAGTGCTGGCCAGCCTAACATTGCTTACATGAGATCTTCTTTGGACATTCTAGGAACAATGGGATTGCCTATATGGCTTACCGAAGTGGATGTGGAGAAGGGACCGAATCAGGTACCATATTCTATGTTACTCTAACTCTTCATTTTTCTTCAAGTACCCATGTCAACACATTTTCAAGGACCCTCCAAAGACATGATTGAACATACTATATCAGACACATATTCGTATTCAATACTTACATCTGAGTTTGAGTAACATAGAGTAAATTCAGTTGGAGGAATTAAAACAAACACAAGCAAAAACATGCACTGATTATCTTAAGTCATAACTAGGAACTCTGTTTTCATTTTCTTTTAGCATTGTTGAAGTAGCAAAGTTTCTGAGGGGATGCTGATTGCTAATACCTGGTATATGGTCTGATATAATTTTGTTCCTCGCAGACACAATACTTGGAAGATATACTGAGGGAGGCTTATTCTCATCCTGCAGTTGAAGGGATTATCATATTTGGAGGCCCAGAAGTTTCCGGATTCGATAAACTGACCTTGGCAGATTCAAATTTCGCAACTACACCTATTGGAGAGGTTGTCGACAAACTGATTAATGAGTGGAAATCTGGGAGTAGACAAGTTAGAACAGACAGCAGAGGATGGTCTCAAGTTTCACTCTTTCATGGTGATTACAAGGTAAAAGTTTACCATCCCGTGACTAACTCTTCAACTACTATCGGCTTTAAGATGACGAAAGATACAGAAGATATTACTGTCTATCTTCAAATTGATGCTTGAGTTATAGTTACAAGTTCATCTTATGCCAGGCAATAAAGTCCATTTTTGTTTTTGAAGATCTGTCACAAAAATTGACTGTAAGGGAATGCAAAGGGGGATACAAACTGTTGTCTTATTGTTGTTTTGCAGTTTTTGACTCTCTTTGCCACGAATATCACCATTGATATTAATGGCCTTGATAAACGCTGATGCTTTTAAAAACGCATCCATGATCGCAGTCTTTAAACTTCAACGTCAAAGGATCTCAAGATTTGAAAGGTTGAAAAGTTTCAAGATAGAATATCTTCACCGATCCCCAATAATGTGCTAGCAAAATATGCACGTCCACTCGTGCAAAAGCAACGAAGAATCTTACTTGAATCTTGAAGGCCCATGGCATATAAACATGCAGATGATATTGATGGATGATAATTTTACAAATTTAAAGAAGAAAGGGACCGGTTCATTCATGGGAATAAAATAACATCCGAAGCCATGTCTGGTAATGATAAAAAAGTATATATTTACAATTAGGAAGCCACTCACGTGCTGAAAATCAAAAGCAGTAGGCGGCCATCGAAAGCCTTTCGTTCAACTTCTCAATTGATAGCTATAAAACACGAGACGGTGGCAACAAACAAGAGCGATTTGCAAAGGTACTAGCGGTCATCGAAAAATGGCCAGCAAAACGCATTTCCTGCAAAATCCCAAAAAAGTGGAAACCATGAAACGTACCCCAGCAATACTCATAAACAAGATAGCCATTCACTTGCCAAATACTAAATGCCCTACTTTTATTACCATTCATTTTACAATAAATTTTTTGCATTAAATTTCTCAAGAATTGAATCATATTTTATTTCATGATCCATATTTGTTCAAAAAATTCTTACCAATAGGTGGTTGGTTGAACTGGTACGTATTCACCGAAAGAGCTCTATTTCGATTATGAGACTTCAATCAACTCGACTTAGATTAATTAGAGTCTAAGCTTCCATATACTAATAGTTGAGCAAAAAAAATTCTTAAAATACAATATTAAATTTCTTTTAAGTACAATACCCTAAGATAAAGTTTCCAAAAAAAAAAAAAATCATTAATTTAAAAATACAAGTAGTTGATAGAATTAGTCATTTTCATATACACAAAATCAGTGTTAAAAGAGCAGCCATGAGTTTGCCCATTTTGCAAATCCTATGCTGCTTCTGGGATGCTTCCTTTTTGTTCGTTTCGGGTACTGTGCTATGGTTTCTCACACTTATCGTCAAAAATGGTCTCGTGCAAATTTCGGTTCCATTTGAAGAAATTAAAAAAAGAAAGGAAAAAAAAACTAGTTCAGAGTACAAAAACAAATTGGTTTGGTGGTATTAATAATAACACACAATCAATCAGTCTATTCATTATTTTTCCTTCTACCAAAATTGGTGGTTCAAAACTTAATAATTTTATACGTGATACGTTTAGTAAATATAAAAATAATATATTAAATATAATTTAATATATTTAAAGATAATACGTATAATAAATATATAATATTTATGTTTAAAATTTTAAAATATTTAATATTTTTTGTTAAATTTACATATATACAAGTAATAAAAAACATTAAATATTATGTTTAAGAAAAAAATAATCTTTTGGTAATAAAAAAAATGTGGGTTTTCAAGAGTTTTGGAAAAAGTCTTCACTTCTTGGTCAGATTGCGACATTGGTTTAATGAAAAACAGTATTTTTTTTTTCTTTTTTTGGTTTCCAGAAATGAAATGCAGATGTGAAGCTTATCACTAATGTTGTAAAATCACATTTGACATAACAATGGGGTTAGGCACTTTAAACTCGTTCTGGTTCGGTTTGTCAAATTTGTCGTGGCAAACGTGCTTTACCTTTGGAACCCAACCCACTCCCCAGTCCTCACTCCCAGCCGCCCAAACATTTTCATACATTTATTTGTTTTGTCTTATTTTCTTTAAGATCTTTGTCTAAATACTCTTCCACATTATTTCAAACTCCACCGACCAAACCGACCAAAAAAAAAAAAAGGTAAAAAAAAAAATCAATTCCACTCCATCCCAACGGTGTTTTGGGTTGAGTCGGAATGTCCGATTGAAACATATTTGGATAAAAAGGTTGTTTGTTTAGATATTATTCAAAATTTATTTTATTATTTAAAATGTATTAAAATTTATATATTTTTATAAATTAAAATTAAAATATTTTATTATTTAAATAATAATTTATTTTAACCTATCCCAACGTCGTGCTTGGGGGATGAATTAAACGTACAGTGAACAAGGAAATCTTTCTTCATGTTCTTCATTTCTTAATATATGTATATATAGATATTACTAATCTAATGCTTAAGCTTGGAAAATACTAGAAACCAATTATGACTGTTGTATTTCAAAAAGCAAAAACGAAAATACAGATCAGAACAAAATAAAAATAAGCCTTCTAATTTAAAAGAAATGAAGCAAAAGGCGGTATTTTAACTAATTTAAAGAGTAATTTAATTTAACAGCATTGAATCTTAAATTAAAAAAATATATCATCATCATCATTATTATTATTATTCACTTTTTTACTTAAATTCATAATTTAATAAAAAATAATTTTGTAATTTAATCATATCATAAATCTAAATAAAAGGGTCATTCAATGTGCTTTTTATTATTATTGGTAATAAAATATAAAAAACAGTTGAAATTGGATATAAATTAATCTTGATATTATTTATTTATTTATATTTTATGAAAACATTCATAATTTAAAATCACAGTCTTGACTCTTGATGCATAGTTTTAAAATATTAAAAAATAGAAAATAAATTTAAAGTGAACCAATAGTATCTCCACACGTTAAGCGACAACCTGGAGATTGCAAACAAAAAGCTGGACTGTAGTCTAATAAAAGCATAAGCGCCAATATAACGACGTCGCTTGTCACACTTCCCTAAAGTACTTTCGTTTTTATCTCGTAACTAACCATTCAATCTCTATCCCAAGCGTGAAACCCACGTACGATTTAAATATCGCCAACTATACTGAAAACTTTCACCATTGGCTTAAAGTCTCCACTCTTCCTTTTAGACGTGTGAAAACCAGCGGGGAACATATTTTGTCATCATTTCACGGCCTTAATTTCCCTTTGGAAAAAGCTTTATCATTACATTTTTCTTGATTTAAATAGCGAGGGAATTCAATCATTGTAAACAAGCGAAAAACAGGCGATCAGTTTTTTTTTTTTTTTAATTTTTTTCGACGGATCTTCTCAGCTCAAAGTTGAAACCCTAATTTTCTTGAATTTTTCTCATTCAAAAAGATGGGACTATGGGAAGCTTTTCTTAATTGGCTTCGAAGGTAAGTTCTCTTTCTTGTTTGGTTACTGAGACAATAAAACAAAAGAATAAAGAAAGTTTGAAATTTTTTAGTTCTTGTTTTCATTTTAAAGTTGTGGTCTAACCCAGGTGATGTTCAATGAAAAAATAGATTATTTTCGTTTTTCACTTGATTTGTTCTTCCAGCTTTCCTGTAATTTTTTTCTTTTTCTTAAGCCATTTTCTTCACAATTAATATCTTGTTACCGAATTTAACATTTTGCTTATAATTTTTTTAACTGATAGTTAAAAGTTGGATTAATTATATAAATGTGTGGAATATGTGTCTTGTGGTTGTTTTTTGTTTATTGGATTTCAAAGTGGAAGTTATTGTTTTTATTGTTTATTGGATTTTCTTCGTTTTAAATGCGGCTATTTTTGCGTGACACGAACAAACATTTTTTTTTTTAAATATAACCTTTAGCAATGTGATAAATGATAATTTGCCTTTTTAGAAAGTACTATATTGATTTGCACAAGTTATGGTTGGGATTGGAGACTAGATTTGAATTTTGAATTGATTGTTTAGGTTGTAATTGGCTGATGGGTAGTTAGGTTGATTATAGACATGGTGGCCTATATAAACAAGATTCTTTTTAACCATTATGTTGAAGTGCTTGGTTTCGCAACTTTTAAAAGATATCTAGGAGAAGATTTTTTTTTTTCTCAACTACGCTCAAAGTGCTGGGGCTTGTTTTTATGCTTGAATTACATGTATGTTTCTTTTTGGAGTTTTTTAAGCAAATTATGTCAGTGGTAGCGTGAGTTCCATTGCAGTTGGGAAACTGATTCGTTGCAGCTGGTGGCAACAGCTGAAGTTATTGGGGAGTGAGATTAATAGGGTTATCTTGCTGAAGTACGTGAGATAAGATGGCTTGTCATAGTGAGATCATCTAGATGGTGGCCATAGTGTTATGGTAGCAATGGTGTTAACAAGAAAAGTATAGATATAGACAATAATCAGTTAGGAGAATTAGTAAGAGACAGGGTTATCGAGGATTAGTTCTTGTTTAAGGCTCAGCTGGTTTTTGCAGTATATATGTTTTCCTCAATGACCGTAACAGACTACAAGAGCATCATTCAGTGCTCTATGTCTTTGATTTCTTCTCAAATCCAAATTAGCAAGCTGCCGTTGAGCAGTCCTGTCTTGTATTACTCAAACAAGAAGCAATTGTAACCTAGGGTGACAGAGGTAAGGCTTAGTTGATGCTGGTGATTCTGTTTGGATGCTTGTTTATTTATTGTGTTTTTTTTTTGGGAGGGGGGGGGGAGAGGTGGGGTGTGATTCGAGAGGCAGCTGTAAATTTATTTATTTTTCTTATGGCCATTTTTTGCATGCTTTTTCACGTACATTTAGGAAGTGCCTGACAAGTTTAGAAGAGCTTTGGATGCACTGATTCCTTTTTTATACACATTAATCCATTCTATTTGGACTGAATTTCCTGCATAGTCATTCTTATTTTCTTTCTTCTCCGTGTAGTCTCTTTTTCAAGCAAGAAATGGAGTTATCTTTAATAGGCCTCCAGAATGCTGGAAAAACATCCCTAGTTAATGTCATTGCTGTAAGTGAATATTTATGAGTTATAACCTTGTTTCATTTGCTAGTATTCTATCTGTTTTAGCTTGTTCCTGACAGCTAGACTTCTTTGTCTGTATCTTATTTCAAGACCGGTGGATATAGTGAAGATATGATACCAACGGTAAGTCATATGGCAAAGAGCCCAATACCAACATTGATTCTTGAGAATTTGTCATTTGCATGCAACAAGTTTTTTGTTTTGGTTTTCTTGATATCTCTTCACTTTGCAGGTAGGATTTAACATGAGGAAGGTAACTAAAGGAAATGTCACAATAAAGTTATGGGATCTTGGGGGTCAACCAAGGTTTCGGAGTATGTGGGAGAGATACTGCCGTGC
>JAQSVH010000008.1:1970420-1981417 GCA_029448705.1 Adansonia digitata
ATATATATATATATATATATCTGCCCATTAAATGGTTTGCTCCGTTTTCTTTTTCAATTTTGATTCCTTTCAGGACAACCAAAGATTGCTAAACTTGAAAAGCGCATAGAAAATGAGGTAATTCTCGGAAACTATATAGTATTTGCCACCAAATTAGCAAATATCTTGCCAATAATGTATTGGTATTGAATTCGATGCAACAGAATGCGCAGAAAGTGGTGAATTTGTTCGGTGGCACCAAAGAAAAATGTGTAGGATGCAATAAAACTGTCTATCCAATTGAGAAGGTAAATAAAAACCTACACATTTTGGATCAATAAAATATATGCCAATCCCCAAGAAAAGGGTATTTTTTTAGTACGATTTTCATGTTCTTCAAGGTTACTGTTGATGGGACGTCGTACCACAAAAGCTGCTTCAGGTGCACCCATGGAGGTTGCACCATTAGTCCATCAAACTACATTGCACATGAAGGAAAACTCTACTGCAAACATCACCATATCCAACTCTTCAAGGAGAAGGGTAACTATAGCCAGCTTGAGAGTGATCGCCAAGGAAACCCCATGACTGACAAACCTACATCCATGGAGATTGCTGCTGAGTTATAGCTTACTGCCGCCGACTCCAACCCTTCATGTCATTCCTGTGCCGTTTTGTCCCATGGATTTTTTTTTTTAATTTTTTTTTATTTCCTACTATTATTTCATATTTCATAACCTCTCCATTGGAAGATGTTGCCATTGGCATTCGGTTTCATATTTTTCCAAGTGGAGTGAGCTTTGAAAATAAGACTAGTCATGGTTTGTTTCAGCATTTGCTTGAAGAACAAAAAGATTTTCCGTGGCTTGACAAATCGAATTTTATTTTATTTTTGCCTTCAGGTTTTACCTTTGCTGGGTTTTCAATTGTTCCAATAACCAGCAAAAATAAAATGAATTCTCTCTTTGACTAAACCCAGAGAGTCCTTCACCTGTAAAAAATCACAGTAATCAATGGTTGTTTCTACAATCAAGATCATAAAAGGAAAAGAAAAAAAAAACAAAAAAGAAAGTAAAGGATGGACAACGTAGCATCATCCTAAATGCAACTATAATGGCTGACAAAGTGATGTCTCCGGTAATGATGATTAAGCAGAAGGCAACATATCAATATATAAACTGTTTGTTGCAGAAAGAAATTTTTCTGCTTTGGTTCCACAGGGGCCCTTTTTTTGCCTGCTGCTCGTATTAGTTTCTTTTTTGGCAGAAACAAGTCCGTAGATGAAAAAATTATAAATATTAACATTTAAATTTTAAATATATTGTATGAAATAGTTTTACTCAAACTTTGTTTTTATACTGAAAACACTTCTTTGTACACCAATAATCAAATCCTTGTTTTAGCATTATTTATAATGAAAAGGGGATTATGAAAAGAGAGATTATTGCCCTGTTTCTTGTAATCTAAAATAGATATTAACAAGAGGCATTAGAAAAGGTAATGTGAATGTGAATAGTATTTTAACTAACATAATTAAACAAGTCACGAGGACTGACTGAAAACATGTTCACAATTTTGTACGCTGCTCATAAATATTTTAACTGTACATTACGGAAGTAACAGATTAATTACATAGATGTATTAAGCAGAAATCAAGACGGAAAACGAACTGGAATGGAATAAAATCGACTTCCATTTGAATAGACAGTTATTGGTTCTTTCCTTTAACATCTGAGCAGCAAGCAATAAGCATCAGCAGATCCATCCAACCATCTCAACTGAAAACCTGCAGCAGAAACTGAATGATATCTCATCAAGACTAGGGAAATTACCTTTGCAGCCTCCTCACAATGTAGGTCAACTAGTTGAATTTGGACAAAGCAATAATATAGGCTTGTAACAAAGAAGAGAAAACAAAGGCTTACATTAATTCGATAAGCTTCCGAATGTTCCTCTTGAAGAATTTGTTATCCCGGGTGTAAGCATCTATAACTTCTTTTTCAAGGATATGGAGAAGAATTATACCATTGAGAATACATTCGAGGAGTAAGCCACAACAAGAAGGCTTGGTCCAGCATACATAATTGTTCAATGTTGTTAGTTTATTCCAATGTATAGCAGGGGTTAAATTTCTTGTTATAAACTACAATCAAAATCGTATGGTTTCAACATATATTTTGATATATGGTAATCAATCAAGAAATAAGAAACAAATTAAATACCCAGAGTTTTTTTTTTAATGTGCGTGTGTGTGTGTTATGATATGTGATGTTATCGTTAACTAAAAACTCTCACAGTTTTGAAGTCAATAATTTCTTAATATTTGACAACTAATAAGAATCGATAAATTGCTTCCGACTTCGGGAAGAGAAGTGCGAAGTCGGTTTAAACTTTGGAAGAACTGTGAATAGTTGAAGTACAACACCCAATCTTGAAAGCTTAAGTGACAATTTATACAAGTAGAAACAGGAGTGTCCTCACTCGACCGGCCTGTAGATCAAGTTCCATAACATTGCTTTGCTTTCGAAATCTATCGCTGAACGGCGGTCCCCAACATTGCATTAAGCACAAAAATCCAGAGCAAACTATTTAAGATTTGGCCAAAAAACTACAGACAATGGATTCATTTCCATTGAAAAAGGTATGAAAATGCTTGGAATAGAACATAAAGAACTACACAACAGATAAATCTCATAGGGAAACAAACATTCCTATCCCTATATACATTCTAGTTTCTATGCTTTCCAGCATCCTGAGTGCAGAGTTATTAAATGTCAACTGCAATCCCAGAATATTCCCCATAAACACAAAAAAAAAAAAAAAATCCCTGCATTTAAAACCATTAGCAAGAAAGGCTGTTAATGGAATCTACTATTCCAAGAGGATCAGCCAGTAAGGATGAATCCTATACGTGTGAACCCAAAAGGCTGGCCTGCTACAAATCGGAATGATGAATGGATGCCTGCTACAAAAAATGTCATGCTAAATAACACTTTGTTGCTCATTTCATAAAATCAAGCTCGAACCATCTGCATATTACACAAAGAATATTGTATGAAGTCATAAGCTAAAAGAGCAAAAGGGGCAAGGCATGACAATCAATGAACAATCCCTGATATGCAGTTTGCAGGTTCATTAGGTATAAAATCCACATTAGCGTGTGGGTGTGGAATGCAAGAGAAATCAACTTGCACAATGTTTTTCCTCGCATCCCATCATAACATTTGACATCCGACTGCCAAACATCTTTGAATATCCCAACTCTTTTTTATCTATGCATATGAGCACATGCAAAATAAATGAAAATACATTGCAATCATTTACCACTTTCTGATTGTTTCTTCCTTTTAGAGTCTTCATTGCTGCTTCTGCAAAAGCTTGTGCTGCCTCTGCATCAGCTTCTGCAACCTCTGCCTCCCTTGCTGCTTCTTCAGCTTCTGCTATTGCAGCTTCTGCTTCTGCAACTGCTCGAGCAGCAGCTGCAGCAGCCTCTTGTGGTGTCATAGTCCTCATCCTGGCTAACTCTAAATCAATCTGAGATTTCGTGAGGATTTTGAAATCATCCCTATCAAATCGAGGAGAAACCCTTTGCCTTCCCTCTGCAAACAGCATGGAATGATTCCTCCTCCTGTCTGAAAATGACAAAGCAGGTGCAATCCTATATCTGCGTTTCACCTGCAAGTAAAAGCATAGGATTAATTAAACCCTATATCAGGAAAAACCACCCACTATTTAATCAGCCATCAATGGTCTAGAAACAGGTAAAAAAAGAAAAAAAACCTAGCAAAAACTTTGTAGGGTAGCATTAAGACTATCAAGATGCATAGAGATGAATTCTTCCCAGATTTTACAATAAAATTGTCAGCGTTTGTTTGTGACACAGAGAAAGCAATCAGCCTATTCACAGTAGTACCTTCTCAATTAACACTAATCATTTTAACTTGTTCAAAAATATTTTTAATGATGCCATAAAATACACAGAACAGATGCATAGCGGTCCTTAAAATTAAGATCAAATACAACCCTTTATTCATGCGTAATTTGCAACTTTTCCAAAATCCTAAACTGTTTACAAAATTATAACAGAGAATACACCTAGCACCAAAATATAGGCAAATAATGTATTTCATGCTACCAGTTATATCTATTAATTTCTCAGTCGACAAACTTCATGACTTAGAATAAAGTAGCATCAAATATGTTTCCATGCAGCATATAAATTACCTTAATCAGTCTACCACATGCTGTTAAATACTTTAACTTTGCTGACAAGAGCCTCTTAAAGTCAGGAGGTGCCCAATATTGCTCCTAGAGAACAAGAAAAAAATGGTTAAATTACTGAATTATGCCAACAAACTCTAAGTGGCACATATTTCCAGAAATATACGAATGCTAAAGCCAACAGAAAGATCAACAACTGATAGAAAATATAGGTTCTAACCATAGCAGGTGCTGTCATAATCAAAGTATGAGATGGAACATCATACCATCTTAAGTCCAATAAAGCAGATTAAATTGATGAAACTATGATTTTGGCACGTTAACCATCATCAAATTTCTGAGGTTATAGCAGAATGGCAGGGTTCTATGTTGAAATTAAATAAGACCAGCAATGCCCTAAACAAAGAGAGCAGGGAGGGACTAACATTCAGGCATAGGCGGTCACTTGGTTATTCGAATTAAACAACCTTCAAATTCTACTGTAAATATAACATACATGAAGAAAAATTTATTTAAAAAATCTTCCCTCGTAGCTCTTTCTTCTCTTCTTTGCGATTGTTCAGCAAGGACAGCTATAGCAATTAAAGAAGAAATTAAAAGGCCTCCAAGACTCCAATAAGCCTCGAGCTCTTATAAATTACTTTATATCCCTAAATCAGATTTATTCCTCTTTTCTTTGTTTATAAAGACCTCTAATGCAATATTTTCTTTAAATAGAAAAAAGAAAATTGAATTATAAACTAAGAATACCGCATATAAAACATTACCTCTATATATGCAGCAATACTTGTCTTATTTGAACCACCAGGCTCCTTCAAGCTTGTAATCGCTTCCATAATGAGGTTATCTAGCCTATAAAAATGAAAAGAAATAATGTCAGAAGTGAAATGATTCAAGATGAATATAATATCAAATAAAAACAAGAACTATGTCCAACCTGACAATGGATCTCTTTGCAGAAGTTGGAATCGGCACCGTAGTCATGGAAACAGCCATGGGCTTAACTTCCACCATTTCTTCATCACTTGGAGCAACACCGAGATCTGTAGCACTCTCCTCCTGTTTAGGAAAGCTGGATGTCCTTTTCACCGCTAACCTAGCTTTGTCTCGAGAACCCCATCCATTAGCCATCACGCTCATATTTCTCCATTTATCCTACCCAAAAATACAAAAAACATGAATTGGGCAATACAAAACCACAGGTACATTTCATCAAGACAGGGATTAAAACGGGGGCTCTATATCCGAACCATTTTACAAGAGAGGCCAAAGGACCAAACCTTGAGATCTACGTTGGAACGCAGATACAAAACACTACTAAATTCAGGGTCTTTCAATATCGTTCGCCATTTTCCAGCCCCATGTTTGATGACTCCAGCTTTTAATGCTGCCTCTTCTTCAGGTGTCCATTTCTGCTTAGGAGCACCCATTTAAAGGGATACAGAGGATAAAAAGCCTTCAAACTTATGAAGCTGCAAAAATCCATTTTCCTCTATATTAGCATATAAAATCAAATAAATGAGACTTCAAGCATTGTTCCCTCACAAATTAATATTGAAGCAATTATCATCAATTTTTGGTATAATTAAATATATTTAGCTAATTTCTAATCAAGAATGACATGAAAAACTAATCAATAATACAAGATTTCAAGAAATGACCATCATGGTAAAATTAAAACTATTTCAATAAAGAAAATCCTCCATCATCAAATAATAAAGCCAAAAAAAAAAACACAATTTCACCCATCGGATTTCTAAAGATTAATAATAGCATGTAGACAAAAGGGGCAATTAAGCAAAATTACATAAGGAAATTGGAAATAATCGGAACAGGAACAAAGGAAAACACAGATTAGCATAAAAGAAAATGAATTACCAGGTGTGCAGAAATATCGTAGACAAGGAGGAGAAAAGAAGATTAATTCCTCATATCAAGTTATATAATATATTCTTTGCAATTTTTTTGGGTGATTGAATCGGAGATCGGAAGTCGAAGCGAAGGCCTGCTTTTTTTCTTAAAAAAAAAAAAGAAGGGAAACTAAATTCAGTTTTTCTACAATGTCGACGCTATGCTACAGGAGATTTCTCGGAGATTCAATGGGACGCTGCGATTTTCAGGCGCAATAATTTGTTAGGGTTTCTATTTTTCCCCACTTTTGTTACTCAAATAAGCCTAGGGTTTACTCGTGTCACGTGAGGAGTATGCGGAGATCCCTGACTGAATCTGTGATGGACACGTGTCCAATAGAGGAACTTGGCGGATTCGGAATTTTTACCCCCGGCTAACTAGAGCAACAAGATTTATTTATTGTTTTTTTTAAGAAATTAAGGGAAAATATATTTTTCTTCCTAATAATGATAATAGTTTATTTCTCATAATTTTAAGAAATAAATTGATGAAATTTGAAGGTTTATTTATATAATTTTATTTTTAATAATGGAAAGAAAAAATTTTAAAAATTATAGATGAACATTGAACGACATAAATTAAATTTTTTAATCGAATTTAATTTAATTCTTTTAAATTAAAAGTTATTAAGTATTGATTTCAGAAAAAAAGTTATTATTTTTATAATTGTTAAATATAAATAAAATTTTATTTAAAATTTAAAAATCATATATATGAATTATAATAAAAGATGTATTGAAATATAATCTATAAGAAAAAAAATAATTAAGAAGAGACGGATCTTGATCAAATAAATGACTTTAAAATGTTTAGATTCTCCTAAGTTTCTAGTAGTAGTGTAGTTTATAAAGATGTTTTATAATTCAATTTTTACACATTAATGGTTAATGTAATAATTTTTTTATTGTAATTTGCTAATACTTTTGGAAAATGAAAGTTTAAGATTAATATGTTGAAAATTAGTGTTTCATAAAATGATGAAATTTGTCCATCATGAAGCTTAAGAATTTTTAGACCAAGACAATATTTATTAGCCAAAGATACGGACTATGGCTTATAAAGTAAAGGCTACATTTTTTTTATTAAAGTGCCTTTTCTCAAAGAATAAAATTATGAGGATAGTTTATGCATTGTTTCAAAGTGAATAATATCTCATAGCGAGCATAGTCAGACAATTCTTGTATCAACAAGATTTAACATATCTTTAATGTACGTACATTAAAAAAAAAGTTAAATAACAATTTTTTTAATACTATAATTGGTGACATCTATTATGCGCGGAAAGCAAAAAAAAATGTTATATAAGGTAGTTTTCAAGAAATCTTTATTCTTGTTTCTAAAATATATTTTATTAAAAAATTTAAAAAATATTAATGCCCAATTCTATATTTGATATTATAAATTTATTTGATTTTTTTTGTAAAATCATCAATTGAATTAATATTATTGACGTGTTAAACTAAATTTAGTCTTTTTTTTTTCTTTTATAAATAGTATAAATTTAAAGGGTAAGATGACTAAATATCTTAATATAAAATTAATCCTTTTTATGTAAGCAAAAGTTGGGTAGATGTTGCAATAATTAATTGGAAAAGGAAAGATCCAAATCCTTTTTTTTTTCCTTTTGTTTTGAATAATAAGACATTGCACCAATTGTTAATTATAATTGTAGAACTGACTCGGCCAATGCTTAGATATAATTATAATTGTAGAAGTTTCCAATTGTCAAGGTTTTGCACCCCTTCGTGTTACCCAAAAAGGGTCAAACGGAAGAACCTTCCCTGCATGCATAGCCATTTACTAGATAAAACAAGTATTTCAAACAACATTCATTCAGCTGGTGAAGGCTTTTATAGATTTGAAGATTCGCATATCTTCATTGTATTATATATTTTTTTATGAAAATGATATAAATTATTAAAATTTTAAATATAAATAGGATGTGTTATTAAACATGACATTCTAATCACCATCATCATCATCATCATCATCATCATCATTATTATTATTATTATTATTATCATGTACAAAACATATCGTATTTGTAAATGTTCATTGTAGTATTAAACTAGTGGTGATGATGGTGTATATAACATTGTCATCTTGCCGAACGGCAATTTCATCGTTGTTGAATAAATAGAACTTAATTTAAGATTTTTTTATTTTTTTTTGGGTTCACTTCATTCTAATTTAAGTTGGGTTTTATAAATATTTTTACTTCTTAACATTATCTTTTTCATTAAAAATAAAAAAATAAAACATAAACTTAATCAAACTTTAATAACTTTAAGATAAAATTTGTGATTTATCATTTCTTTTTTTTTTTTTTTTTGTGTTTACTTGGAAATGCTTCCAAATTAAGCAAAGTTAACTAAAATACAAAATCCAGACTGTACCCTAAAAAGAATAAAGAATAAAACGCAAAAGCCAACCAGTCAAATTAGAAATTGTAGAAAATAATGAATAAATAAATAAAGAAATATAAAGGCCAATTTTCATTTTCTTTTAAAACAATATTTTGGTTTAAGCAGCCAGCTTGAGAATATTCCTTTCTCCAACCATGAAAGAAAGAATAATCTAGGTGCAAAAGCTGCCAATGATAAATAGCTGTAGCGTACAAATGGTTAACGTAAATATTAGATAAAAATAACTACTACGACTACTATATAATACAACAACGAGTTTAATTCAAAGCAAAGGTTCAATTATTAAAGAGAATAAACAAACGAGAGAAACAAGTAAAAAAATGAAAATTAAACAGGCAACAATGGGAACATTTCATTGATTTTCTTTTTTTTCTTTTTCCTGAAGTTTGAATTTGGCGTTTGATTCAACGTTCATGGATTCAATTAAGGCTGGCAAACGGCAAAGTTGGTTCGTCAAAAGCAGGCATCAAGCAAGCAACAACAGCACAGAGCAGCCAAACTGCAACACGCAACAAAAAATAATTAAAAAAAAAAAACTATACAAATCAAGGAGTTCAATCAACACCAATTACTTGTTTTTTTTCTTAATACTATCAAGACTGTTTTCCACTTAGCTTTTTTGGATCAATTTGGAAAATTAGTGTTCCAAATCCAACCTAACCTAATTTTTCTTCTGGGTATTTCACTTCCCAAATCTTGGATCAAAATCAAAGTAATAAACTGTTTTCGTACAATTTTGAAGGTAAATCTGAATCAGACATCTTGAACGGAGTGTATAACACCAAATTACAGTAAAGATCTGATTGATTTTCAGCCTTAATTTATTCACAACCTAAACATAATGAAAAAAAATTATCCTTCGGAAAAAAAACTAAATAAATGATTTCTATGACCAAAACACCCCTACCTGCAAAACCAAAAAGCTGGTGGTACTAAAATGGAAATAACCAAAGGACTCCCATCCTAGGATAACCGGCCAGAAGCAGGCGTAGGGGTGTTTTCGGCATTTTACCAACAAACTCGCTAACTGACTTACCATGTGAAAACCTAATCCCGTTTTTATCGGCAATACTGACCGGAAGAAATGTTTTTTTAGTTGTTAACATCCCGAAAAACACAGGCAAAGTTGAATTCTTTTGGATTCCTAGATCTGACATACCATATACGGTAGAAAAACTCGTATAGTTGTACTATACTATACGTATAGAATGAGAGAGAGAAAGAGAGGAGGACTTACCAGCCTTCCAAGAGGCCAGTACTCTGCTGTTGCCGAGATGGCGGAGGCTGAGCATATTGAGGGGCATAGGGAGGAGGGTATCCCTGAGGTGGATAGCCCTGAGGATATCCTTGTGGGGGATATCCCGGTGGTGGATAAGCATCCTTCGGATATCCTTCCGGTGGCGGTGGATAACCTATTATTTTACAAATTTACAATAACAAACAAGAAAAAAAAGAAAACGAAATTCAGATCCACCACTTGACCAGATCTATTCCATCTCAGTACAACGAAGAAAAAAAAAACATAAAATCAAGATGTTCAAAAAATCTATAAAACAAAACCCAGAAAATAAACGAAAGTGAAAAAAAAAAAATCAGGAGTTGACCTTGAGGAGGAGGAACACCGACGGGAGGCTGTTGCTGATTGTAATAACTCATTGTTTCTATGTGGCTCTTTTGCTAATGGTTTCGGTAAGAAGAGATCTTTCCTTCTTTCTTTTGTTTTTTCTTTTTTTTCTTGAATAGAAGATTTTTTTTCTTTCCTGGAAAATTTTACGGAGATAGAAGGCTTTGTGTTGAGGAAGAAGGCGATTGGATATTGTTATATACTGGATCTTCAGAAGGAAATTTGTAAATATTTTAATTTTTTCCCCTTTTTCCGTTCCTTGAAGTTGCGAACGACCGTCTTTCTGTAGGAATTACAAAATGCTGCTTCCACCAAGATTTATTATTACTTTGTGCTACGATTAGAAAAAATTATTCAAAAGGAAATATCAATATTTTAAATTTATAAAAAGAAAATGCCAATTACATTTAAGGACAAACAATCTCATTAAGTCACAAGTAATGTTTACCGATGAACAAGAAGAAAAAAGTAATAAAAAAATATTAGTATTTATAACTATATAAATATCTTTTTTATAAGATTTCAGATCAAGAATTCTGCAAAGAATAATTCGTATACATTTTAAAATTAAGAGTATATACATATAGTTAAGTTTATTATACATGATTTCTTCTATTAAATATACAACTATTATCATTCTATGTACATTCTATACCAAGTGCATGCATTTATGAAATTTTCTTATTAATTTGTTATGATAGGAGTACACAGATTTAAAGTTTAAGATTTGTGATCGTGCATTTGAAAAAATAAAATCATGTTAAAAACCAAATATATTATGCATAATTATTGACGTAAATATATTGTAACATTTAGGTAATTCTATATATTATTTT
>JAQSVH010000008.1:2024993-2036771 GCA_029448705.1 Adansonia digitata
TATGGAGTGCGTATTGACATAAATACCACATAGATATCGATAAAAATATACGATGGTCAACTTCTCAATTTAACGAATAGTTATCAAAAAATTTCTAAAAATGGGAAGTTTGATTGTAGTAACATCCGCAAAAACACATTTCAAATTTCACAAGTATAAAATTAAAAGTTAATTATTTTACCTTGACATTCGTATTTTTTATTTGAGATTTGTCTTTCATAACCTTTAAAATGACGCTAATTTTGTCACGTGCACTTGCGGTCATTTAAGCACATTTAAATAGGTCTTGAAAATGTACATTCCCTTAAGGAAAATTTACCTCAACTAATACAAGTGCCTAATTTTGTATCTTGGATATTTTTAGACTGACAGAGAGAAGGGCTTGGACAAAATTAGTTGTCTACACTAACGAGCAGTATTAATTGCTTCAGCCCAAAATTGCTTTGAGAGACTAGCATTTAATCGCATGCATCGAGCACGCTGTAATAGTGTTTGGTTCATGCATTTTGCAACTCCATTCTGTTATGGTGTGTGGCTAACAGTGTGGTACCTCACTATACCTTCTTTTTTGCAGAACTCATCAAATGGTGCATTACAAAACTCCAAATTATTATCTGTTTTGAGTGTCTTGACTTGTTTTCCAGTCTATTTTTCAATCATAGTCTTCCACTCTTTGAACTATCCAAACACTTCATCCTTTGATTTTAGAAAATATACCTAAACTTTTCTAGAGTAATCATTAATGAAAGTAACAAAGTACCTGCATTCACTATGTGATTCAAATGGAAAGGGACCCTAAAACTCTGAATGAATATACTCAAGGGCACCAGTAGAAGTTTGCTTGCCAGAATTGAATTTCACCTTGTGCTGCTTGCCCATAACACAAGACGTAAAAAATTTCAGTTTTCCTGTTTCAACTCCAACAATCTTTGTTTACTCAATATTGTAAGCCCCTTCTTACCCATGTGACCCAATCTGTGATGCCATAACTTTGTACAATCATCATGTTGTTCTAAGGAACGAGATACTACCACTGTTTCTATCACTGAACTTCCCATCAAGATGTAAATTCCATGCTGCAATTTACCCTTCATCATGACTAGAGCACCCTTTGAAAACTCTTATTTGCTCGTCTTAACCAGAAAAATTGTAACAATGTTTAGCTAAGGTTCCTATAGAGATCAAATTCTTGTGAAGATCAGGAACATACTAAGCATCAAATGTTCTGACTATCCCATTGTATATCTTAATTTGCACAGAACCACTGCCCTTGACATTAAGCTCCTCATTATCACTCAATTTAACACTGTTATTCCACTTCTTAAAAAAAGTAAATAGTTCTTTTAAGAAAGTCATGTGATAAGTTGCACTAGTGTCCAAGATCCAGGTATTTGCAAAACCTAAAATACTAACAGTCGAAACATCATAGCTTTCTCCTTCATCAGAACTATCCTCAATCACAGTTAAGCTATCTTGTACTACAGCAGCTCTACCATTACTAGTTGATTCCTTCTTTTCATTTCCCTTCTTTCACTGTGGATAGTCCTTCCTAAAGTGCCCTTTTTCTTTATATTGATAACATCAAAGTCTAAAGTCTACCATACCTCGATTTTGAACGTTACTTACTTTTACTGCTTCCATTCTTTTTTGTATTCCTGCTTCTGATAACAACCAGACCTATTTCTGCACCGTTTTCATAAGAACCAAAGACTTTTTTCTTCAATTCTTTAGACTATATAGCATCCTTCACATTGTTAAAAGAAATACTATCTCTACCATATAGCATAGCATCTAGAAAATTCTCATATAAACTCGGTAAGAAACATAAAATAATGATAACTTGATCCTCGTCATCTATTTTAACCCCAACACCTTGTAAATCTAAAATAATTTGATTAAAATTGTCAAGATGATCATTTACCTATATATTTTTTGTCATCCAAAAGGTATGTAAACTATGCTTCTGATATAATATGTTGGTTAGAGATTTCTTTTGATACTTGATTTTTAGCTTGTTCCATAACCTTGCAACAGTCGCTTCTTCAACCACTTCTCTCAAGACTTCATCAGTTATACTCAATAGAATTGCATTTTGCACTTTTGTTATAATCTCATTCTTCTCCTTCGCTTTCAAATTCGTAGGCAATTTTTCTTCTCCTTCTAGCGCGGCCGCATATCCTTACTGAAAAAGAGCAACCTTCATTTTTACCATCCACAGAGTGAAATCATTTGATCAATTGAATTTCTCAAATTCAAATTTTTGAGACGACATCTTGAATAGCAAAATGAAATTGCCCCTAGATACCCAGATTCGAATAGAAACACTAGGTAACCTAGCTCTGATACCACTTGTTGTGTAAAAAACACAATAAAACAAGGACATTAAACAAAGAAAAACAAGAACACATAGGATTTATATGATTTGGTCAATGTGACCTACATCCACGAGTAGGAAGAGAAATTTCTTTTTTTTTTAGAAAAACTGATATAGAGAAAAGACTTTGATGCCTCATATATATAATCATCAAATTCAAATCGTAATTAAACAAGGATAATCCTAATAAATAAGAATAAATTCTATTCTTTATCTTAATCTGATTAGGACTTATCTAAATACAATGCTAATTAAATAAGGATTAAAGTTTACTCCTTATCATAATCTGATTAAGAATTATCTAATCAAAATTTAAGACACTCAACAATTGATAAATAAAATTAGACTATTATAAACACACATAAATGATAATAAATAATTGAATATTATTTTGCTAAGTTGTGGTTTATATAAATCTATAATGATTATATATATACATGTTTTAATTTAATATTTTTAATGATCATTTTTTTCTTATTATAGTTTATCTTATTGCCACCGCTGCTATTGCATCCGAACAACATATCTTATCATTAATTTTAATCTTACTGACACAATACTTTATCTCATTGCTGCAATAACTAATCTTATTATTATTTTTATTTTTAATCTTCTCGAAATTAATCTAGTTGCTCAACGAAGCCTAAACCTACACACGTTCACCACCCACTTCACAGCTTCACAAATAAGCCTATCAATTCCACACTTTTTCAATTATTCTAATATTTATATAAACCCTCCATCCACTTGATTATCGCCTAAGATTTGTGGTTTAGTTCTTTCATCTTTATGGAAAAGTCAAGTTATTTTCATTTGGACGATCAGTGAGACTAATTTTGATAAGATTTAAAAATAATGATTATGGTAAGATTAATTACTATAGCTTATATTTTATGTTTGGTACGTTCGATTTTGATTCAGATCCGCATTTCATGCCTCTGCATCTAAATATATAGAGCTTTATTTCGTAGATCTGCGCCTTACCTGTCATCTTATAATCTGTCTGTTTTTATCTGTGTATCTACGATCTGCATAGATTCATTGCATTTCTTAGTTATTTGTTTGATTTTCTATTAGATTTGAGATTTTTAAGGTGTAAATGTATAGAGCTTTATTTCTTGGTTATTTGTTTGATTTTCTGTTTTTATCTATCATCTTTTAGGTGTCGCTGGCCTTTTCTTTTCTTGCTTCAGATCTGAATTAACTTTCTGTTTTTAGTCTTGAAAATGTAAAACATTCTGAGTGTTATTTCTACTCTAGATCCATGCGAAGTATTATTCGTTTTTTTCCATTTAGCTCTGAAATCTAGAGTTTGGTTATTGGATAACGGAACAGTTGTGTTTCTGTTAACAGCCTGGTGGCCACATGCCAAGTGACAGGACTGTCGGAGGAGGTGATGATGCTTGTAACCCCTTTTTCAGTGAAACTGATGCTGGGAAGCTCGCCTCTGTCTTCGTAGATCTTGAGCCCACTGTTATTGATGAAGTGAGGACTGGCACTTAATTGCCTTATTTGCCTATGATTGGTTTACGTCTTGCACTGGAACTAATGGTTGGTTATTTACTTGTTTCAGTTGGCAAGGATATTGTTGACCTGTGCTTGGACCACAAAAGGAAGCTTGCTGATAACTGCACTGGTCTTCAAGGGTTCCTTGTTTTCAACGCTGTTGGTGGAGGCACTGGATCTGGTCTTGGTTCTCCTCTATTGGAGCGTTTGTCTGTTGATTATGGCAAGAAATCCAAGTTAGGTTTCACTGTCTAACCATCTCCACACGTCTCCACTTCTATTATTGAGCCCTACAATAGTGTTCTCTCAACTCCCTTTCGGAGCACACTGATGTGGCTGTTCTCCTTGACAATGAGGCTATCTATGACATTTGCAGGCACTCTCTTGACATTGAGCGACCCACCTACACCAATCTTAACCCCCTTGTTTCTCAGATATCATAAAATTCAAGCTTCTTTCTCTGTGTGGGTTTATTGCTAATGGCTTGTTTCTCGGGTATCTTTCTCTTGTGATTTAGGTGACTTCCTCCTTGACTGCCTCGCTTAGGTTTGATGGTGCTTTGAATGTGGATGTAACTGAGTTCCAAACTAACTTGATGCTCCAGCATTACCCAAGAATCCACTTCATGCTTTCCTCATATGCTCCAGTCATCTCTGCTGAGAAAGCTTACCATGAACAGCTCTCAGTTGATGAAATCACCAACAGTGCCTTTTAGCCCTCATCTGTGATGGCCAAGTGTGATCCTCGCCATGGTGAGTAGATGGCATGCTGTTTGATGTACCGTGGTGATGTTGTGCCCAAGGATGTCAATGCTGCAGTTGCTACCATCAAGACCAAGCGCACCATTCAGTTTGTTGATTGGTGCCCAACAGGATTCAAGTGCGGTATTGATTACCAGCAACCCACTGTCGTTCCTGGAGGTGACCTTGCTAAGGCCCAGAGGGCTGTGTGCATGATTTCCTACTCAACCAGCGTGATGGAAGAAGAAGTTGGTGCTGAGTCCGCCGACTGTGATGAGGGGGTGAAGATGAGTACTGAGTGCTTGCATTTGGTGAGCCAGTGATTTGTTATATTTTGTCCTCTGTTGCTTCAATTCTTCGAAGCTTGTTCTAGACATTGTAGCTATTTATATGGTTGTACTTTATTATCTAAGCTGCTTTATTTTAAGCCCAACATCATACGACAGAAATAGCCCCAATAAACTGTGGGCTGTCCAACCGAATAAACAATTTAACGGTTAATTGTCCTTGGAAAATTAACGAAAAGCCTAATGTTGGCCTCTAGTTGGTGGTGGTGGTAGCAACTGGCACTGAGTTTCGGTCATTCGGGCTTTGAGAGAGGTATAAGAAAAAGGTAAAAAACAACAAAATAAGCGTCCAGAGGTTTTATTGCTAAATTTACAAGCTGTAGCCACGGAGCTGAATGAATGTTGTAGAGTTGTTAAAAGTTGTGTATTTATTGCTAGAATGCCCATGGGCAGATAGAGTTCAGGCTTAATTTAAAATGACATTGACATTATATTTTAAGCATTTAGTCCAATTCAAAATATGAATTTTAAAATCTTAGTAAAACTAATATTTTGAAAATTTATGACTCAAATTCATTCAATTTTTTTTGAACTTTTACGAAACATGTGATTTTTATTTAAGTTTTAGTAATTTATTCTTTTATTGAGTTTTAATTTATTTTTAGTGTTTGGATATATAGACATCCACCGTGTGGAAGGAAAAAATATATTTTTTTTCAAAAGTAAAATAATGGGCAATTTTTAAGAATAATGGGTAGCTTTTAAATGAATGGGTTTTTTTTTTAAATGATAGGAATAATTAAAAAAACAAATATCCTTATTTTATTAATATTTTACATATAATCTTTAATTTTTTTGTGACAGCAAACTCAATCATACATTTTATTATTATTAGATCGTAGCACACCCTCTATATGGGTAGCTAAGAAAATATGTTAATAAAAAATTATTTTTAAAAAAAATTGATTCGTGGATAATTTTTTATAGAGAAATACATAATTATCTCTTAATTTATATTATTATTAATTTACTTTTAAGATTTTATTTCAAAAATTAAAAATATAAATAAATAAAAAAACTAAATAGTAAAAGAATATAACTACATGTCAATGACATCGTTAAAAGTAAATTTGCGATTAATATAATAATATAGCGATTTTTGAAACATACAAAATTAATTGAGTTTAATGGGTTAGAAGTTATACTAAACTGAATACTCTTATTATATATCATATAAATTAAATGTAAATTACATAATATATATAAATATATAAAAATAATATTTATTACATGACTGAAAAATAAATCAAGTAGGGCTTGGACTTTGAATATTGTGTTATGCCTTTGTTAAATAAATTTAATTTTTTTTACTTAAACTTATTTTTTAAATTTAATATTTTTATTTAAATTCTTTGGTAAGTAGCGCAAAGGTTCAGTAAAATATTATATTCGGTTTTTTAGTTTTTAAGTTAAATCCTTGGCAATCAATAATACTAATGTTGGATCCCAACTTTTAATTTTAAGTTCAATTTTTGACCATTTCAAACATTAACTTAATTACATATCCCAAGGCTGGCACCTAATCTGGCTTCTGGCCTCAACACGTCCTATATACTATATAAATTTCCTACGAAAATATATCCGAACTTTGCCTTTAAAAGGAGAGGCAAAACAAAGGGATAAAGATGAAAACATTAAGAAACAGAGGTGAAAGGCTTAAAGGTATGGAGATCTTTAACAATTCCTGCAATGGAGCCAGCAGCTGCAAGAAGTGATACAATCAAGCAGGCCACGACCAAGAAGTTTAGCCATATCCATCTCCAACTATATGGTCGAATCTTTGCTCTTGCTATGTGCATCTGGATTGGGAAATAAACAGTCAATGGCCAAAAGGAAGCAGCTCCAAGCAGGCCAAGAATGTCGTTGAAGAATGGGAGTATCATCGCCACGACGGTAGTCAATATCACGTAAGCTGTTCTCCATAGAAGCCTGAAGGCACTGAAATTATAAACCCCGCACAAAGGGAGGTTAATTGGCCGACCTTCTTTTATGAAACCGTTGTTTGGCCACCGTTTAAAGCACCAGTCTTCCACCTGCTTGAATATGGGTTGGCAAAATACCTATTCCACGATGAAAGAAAAAAAAAAGCACCATGATTTCACTTAAGATACACACATATATATATATATGTTTCTTAATTGTTGTTCATGGCATTGGGGTTCACCTGGTAAGCTCCCACAAGATGTACAATAATGCACAAATTAGCTACGTCGATAAGCCAGTAAGGGTCGTAAAAGCCGAACCCTGTTAGGAAGTTGCCTGGTGCGTTGTTCCCAAATGCTGCATAACCCAGAAGTCCACACGACATGTAGAACATGGTGGTGACCGAGACACCAATCGAGGTAGCCTTCTTCATGGCTTCATTTTCTGGTGGACTTGATTTTATTGTGTCCTGCAAAGTGCAAATATCAATACAAGAAATCTTTACAATAGTTCTTTGATGTTGGATGGATCGGCAGGGGTCATTACTCCTTACTTTCTTATCACTCAGCAATCAAAAAAGTTTGCTCTAAATCTAAAAAAATCAGGAGACTTGCCTGTATCTCAATGAGGACAGTAGAGAAAGCATAAGAGAAGGCAATGTCTCCGAGGGCTTCGAAGCAGCTCCAAATCTTCTGCGATTTTGTCACATCCACTCCCACTGTTGTCCCTGTTAGGCTTGTCCTAGCGTGAGTCCCTCCTACAAGACAGAAAGAGTTAACTATATATCATGCTAATTTCAAAACATTTTCTCCCCCTCTCCTCCCTTTTTTTATAAAAAAAGAAGGAATATTCAGGGCGAGAGCTGCATGCTAATTTGGGTAATTGTTTTTCACCTGCAACTTTGGCTATGGAGAGACCAAGGCCTATAAAAGAGTATGCAAAAGACATAATTGCAGCTACCAGGGAGAGCCACGAAAGCTCGTTAAAGTTAGGAATTTGGCTTAATACGATCTCTATGATGCCAAATATAATCATGAACATGTTGTTTTTGACATGACAGCCTGCATCATGGCCCTTCTTGTGAAAGCAACTTGATCTTTTTATTGCCCTGATTAATTAAGGTACACAAGACCCAGGAGATTATATTCCAACAAACATCATATTTCGTACATAAATCAAAATCAAAAGCCCAAAAAAAAAAAAAAGATATCTAGAAAAACCTTACGCCATACTAATAGCTGAAGTGATTGAATATCCAATTGTTATTCCTACTAGATTCACATATTGAGCTATTCCACAAAACTTGTTACTGATTCCTCCTGTTAAAAAAGAGAAATTATTAGTTCAGTTGCTTATTCTTTAGCCTCCTGACACGACAAATATCTGGACAATTTCATTGAGGTAAACGTGAATGAACTATCTCGACAAATGCATTAACAGAGACCGAATAAAACAATAAAAATAAAAATAATCGAATAACAGGATTTCTAGTCACCTAAATTAGATTTTACAGCATCCATGTAATTGCTGCATCTTCTTCCTGAGACAGGGTCCCTGCAACAATCAGCTAGCAGAGTAGATGTGAACCAACTGATGATAGAGAAGAGTAAGACGGAAATGGAACCAGCAATCCAGCCTAACTGAGCAATGGCCCATGAAAGAGATAAAACTCCCGAGCCTATAACTGCTGTTATGATATGTGCACTTGCAGTTGCCCACGTTCCTGCCAAAATCCAAATCCAAACCAAAACGATTCATTGATTCAACCATAGCCAAAATCAAAACTGACAAAAATCTGTACAGAAAGAAAAGCTAAGAGTAGAATATGGCTTGCCTGTCCTCTTTGGTCTGTCATAAACAGCAAGAGCAGCGATAGGTTTGCCAGTTATCAATTCCATGGCATGTAACATTAAGGTACTTATCCCTGCTTCTACCTACCTATTTATTTTGAGTATTTTCTCCCAAACTATTGATATAATGTGAACAGCCTATCTACTTGAAAGAATGTTAGATTTTATGTTTTGGGTATGAGAGATTCAATTTGAAGATTGCTTGGTCCAAATTAAGGCCAAAACTCCTTGGATATTCATAATCTTCACTTTACCCTCAAGCTAGTCTGTTATGAATTGAACATCTTCTTAAAGAAATGTAAAATCACTTTATTTCCCAACTATCTAACTGTGACAATTATTAGTTAATCTCCGACTAAGAAAAATTAATGTAAGAAAGTTAATTATAATTATATATAAGCACAAACTAAATAAAGCTTTTCTTTTTTTATCAAAAAATAGGTAATTTTTTCCCAATTCCAGATAAATTATGATTGGTAAAATGGTAACCTTGTCAGAAGCGAAGCCAGAAAAGTCATGAAGAGATGAGGCCGATATAGTGAAAGAGATCAAACTCTAAGATGGTGGGGGCCAAAGCGATAGTCATACATGACAAAATAACATTAATAAAAATTTTGCTGTTTGTCCGCTTAGATTGGTCTGTATTTCCAATAAATGTAAAACCAACAAAATTTTGATCCTTTTCTACCCCAAATCATCGAAATTTCTTCTTCAACAAAAATGGAACCCAAATAAAACAAATTCAAATGACCAAGAAACAAAAATTCCTAGCTGTACCCTACAAGCAGTAAAGATCAAGTACTAAAAGATTATTTTTTTTGTCCTAGGGAAAATCTTTGTAATTTGACATGCTGGAGCTGGAAAAATGAAAATTGAATGAGATTTAGCTAAAGACTGCATGCAATAAGGATTAAGGGACATTTGCAGTGTAATTTAATGTAAACTCCATTTCTTCGGTTTCCAGAATTATGGATAGAGATGAAAAGGTGGCATCATAAGCGGAAAGTCCAAACATTTGTCATTGACTCACCGCAAGAATATATATATATATATATATATATATATATATGAAAAGAGGATTCTTTTATCATTATTTTTTTCAACACTCAACGCAGGAAAGAATTATAAAAAGATTATTGTTAGCTTTTTTCTTTTCCTTTTAAATCTACTATATTAATTCTTTTTTACTAAAATAGAATCTGAATTTCGGTCTAATAATTATTCACTAATAATTTTTTTCCTCACATTTTACATTTGTTTCAGCTAATTCTTATTATGGCAATTATTTGAGAGAGACAGTTTGGGTAATACAAGATAAACTTAACATAAATGGGGCATTTGACAGCCGGTTACGTTATTACTTGGTTCCCAACATTCTAATTTTAGACTACGGAAAATAAATGTTGTTTGCATCACCTTTTTTGTCCCAATTAATGAGCTCATCTAATGTGCTTGAATTAAGCGGTCACTCAGTGTTGCTATTCCTCTTCCTCTATCAAATTCCAATTCCATTCTAGAAAGTTAAAAAAGCTAACGATAATAAAGAATTTTGTTAACCAAACGTTTAAAGATTATAATAATATTTTTATCAAATAAATTAAAAATTAAGGAAAATTGTAAAATATTACATTTAATATAATATTATTATTATAAATAAATAAATAATAAATTAGTTAATATTAAAAAATTAACACATTCGTTAACAAAGCTCAATGATAAAAAAATTTTTGAACTTTATTATTTTATATGAACCCTTTTATTTTTTATTACAATCAAATGGATTTTTAATCTTTAATTTGCATCCAAATAAACTTTTAACTTTTAATTTATACATAAATAAACTCTTAACTTTTAATTTATACCTAAATAAACTCTCAACATAGATCAAGTTTTTATTTGAAATAAAGATTTCTTTAAATATAAATCAAAGCATAAAGATTTATTTAGATGCAACAAAAATATATAAATTTATTTTAAAAAATTAAAATAGTTCATGACTTTTTTTAAAATATTTTAACCAAGTTAAAACATATTTTAAAATATCTATAGAGTTTGTTTATAATACATTGAATAAAAATATTGTTATATAACAATTTAGAAAATGTTTTGAGAACTAGATCTAGTAAATTTGAATACAACAAGAGAAAATAATAAAAATATGGTATAAAAATAATAAAAAATATAAAATACAAATGTGTCAAAATCTAAATAAGTTTAAGTTAAATTTTATAGAATTATATAATATATTAAATAAGATTGTAATATATAAAAATAACATAAATATAATATAAATATTCAAATTATTTTACTAGTTAAAACATTAATCTACAAAATACGTTTGACATTGTTAAAACTTTAAGGACAATATCGAAACTTCATTAACTTATCATCCGTCACCACTATGTTTTCATGATCCGCGTGGTCACTTGGTGCTATGCATGCCTTGATGCGCAATCCACTTTTTGAGTGAAAAAAATATTTACACATTATAGAGCTAAATATTTAAAACACATTTGAAGAATATTTTTTTTAAAATCAAGTAATATAAATTAAAAAGATACTTTGGAATTTTATCATGAGCTTTTCGAAATACTAAAAAAATCATGTATTTTTTTATACTTAGAAAGTGTAAGAGAAAGAAAAAGAAAGATGCATGACAATTAGATTAAGAAGTATTCATAGGCAAGATTAAACAGCGGTTTTATAATTTTTTTTTTTTAAGACTTGGGTTGAGTCGAATTTAGATTAATTTAAAAATTCATGTCATTATTTAAAATAATATTAAAAAATTATTTTATATTATATTTATAATATAATTTTTTAATTATAATAAATAATAATTCAAGTTAGGCTGGTTCAAATTACTAAAATCCTGATATAAGTATAGTACAATATTAGCCGGATGGGCTATTTAAACAATGAGCAGGTCTAATGGTAATAAAAAATTTCATATCTATTAAGAATTTATATTTGATATATCGAGAATATATCAAATCAAGAACTAGATGGTATCACCTCATTAATTCACTAATGACATG
>JAQSVH010000008.1:2044094-2065445 GCA_029448705.1 Adansonia digitata
AATATTTATATACATTTTTTAATATTGATTGCTCTAAAAAAATATTATTAGTAGAAGATAATCATAAGAGTACGACTGAAGCAGGCAATAAAGACAAATGTGGGAGATTCGGAATGAAAGAATAATGCTACTTGTCGAGTTATTATTATCCCATATATAAATATAGAGAAGAATACTAGCCGGTGTTTATTGACATTGTTTAAGGGTTTATTAAAATTAAAAAAATTTATTGCATTATTTTTTATGATTAATAAAAATAATGTATTAAATATATTTTAAATTATAATTAAATAATTTTTAATTGATATCTATAAATATCATCATTTGTTAATCAAGTCATATTTATAATATTTCTTGATTATTATAAATTTATTTAGAAGAATTTCGAAAAGATCGTTTGACTTTACCTTACACTTACGACTACTTGGGGTATAAAGAAGTCCTTGGAACTTTTTAATTTTTTTGTAATGATACAAATTAAAAACTAATTTTAAATTCGTAACTTAACTCAATTAGTTCATACAAACATCTTTAAAAAAAATTATTCAATATATTTAAAATTCTAATATCAATATTTATAATAATTTTTTAATCCTCGAATAGAGACTTCTTTTATAAAAGAAGGGTGACTTTAAGTGATTGTCAATGTAGTAAAACACAGTTGATTTGGATTTCATTTAATTTGGCCTAACTCCTCTAAAGAATATTCTTTGCATATATACATATATATATTTGAGCAGGCATATTCCTTACTAAGTTATGCCCATAGCATATTTGTGATACCAATTTAAATCTTCCAATTTACTTGACGAGATGGACTTCTCCACAACACTAAGGCTGTCATTGTCAAAGATTTTCTTCACTTTGCAAGCAATGCAATGCATTAATGGCGTGACTGAGAGTTTTCCTACTTAAGCTCTAGTGACCAGTTTGGGATTATTGATTCAAGGTTACGAGGGTAGATAAGGCAAATAAACCGTGAATTTAATTAAATATTCATTTCAATATACTTCGAATAGAGTAAATCAATCATGATTTGATTTGGTACAAGTAGTAGATGTTAATCTATCCAATCCAAAGATATTTAATTTTAAATTTAAAATTAATTAATTAACATCGATGATCGATCGTCCCTTTTCTTCCTCCATTAAATTTTTTCTTAATTGTTTTTGCCCTCTCTTATTTCTTTTGAATTAAAAAAATCAAAATTTTAATTGCGAATTTTATTTCTTTTTAAGAATCAAACTAACAAATATATATAGAGAGGTGCCAAATACTATGAAATTTTTTTTTTTTTTTTAAAAAGGGGTGGGGTCTTGAGGACAATAATATTTTAACATATGATAAGATTGAATTAAGATCAAATCCATCATTTTTTTACCAATTATTTTTTTGATATATTTATTATTATCAAAGACTCTTAATGAGGCAAAGAGCCTCTAAGCCTGTAATGTACTCAATGTGAAATGAATCATATGTTTATTTATTAGCGTTCTCCATGTGCTTTCTGGAACCTGAAGGTGAAAGTGAGATGGGCTTGAACCTCGGAGTTTTATTATAGCTATTTAAATGGGATACAAATAGTCAAACCAAAATTGGATTTGTAAAAAATTTGTACCGAGGATTTCATTCCCAAAGGCAAAGGATAATGCCAGCTTCTATTTCGTTTTCCAAACTAATTTCTTTTTTCTTTTTTTTTTAAAGGAGAAAAAAAAGAATGGGATCTCTTACTGAAAATGGATGCTGCAGCCAGTTGTGTCTCTCCAGTCATGAAAGAATTGGATGCTTTTTGTGCTACATGGATTTGTCCTAATTTCTCAACTGATATCCCACTTCAAAAAGACTCAAAACAATTGCAACAATAACAAATGCAAACACGGTACATATCATTTCAATATATTAAAATTTTAAACACAAATATAATATATATATATTAAGTGTTTTTTTGGAAATTATGCTAATCAATTTTAAATATCTCATATTATAATCTTGTATTAACGAATCTAATTTACATAACCAATGTAACCATTGGTCATTTCCTTGTATTTTTAACCCATACATTAGTGGTAAAGAAATGTTGGTATAAACTTGGAAAATTGAGATTGTAATATCGATAAAGGAAAAAAAAAAAAAAAGAGACCAATTTGGAAAAAAACATCAGAGATTTTCTCATAAATTAAAAAAAAAAAAAAAACAGGGATTGCCTTTTTACATCGGAGTTTACAAATAATTAGTGGTAATATGTGATTATTATTATTATTATTATTATTATTATTAACTTGAAGCCAAAAACATTAATATGATTAAAGAAATTTGCCTAGAAAATGAAATTTATTTTCGAGATACTGACAATGTAAAAGTTATGATAATGGTAAGGGTAAAATGGGAAAAGATTAGTATTAAAATTTCCAAATCTTCCTCCGCTGCTGCTAAGCGTACCTTTTTCTGCATATATAATTAACCAAGGCCAATGCTTTTGCACCAAATCCTAGTACTGCAACTTTGTTTTCTTTGTATTTTACTCGAATTTTCTAGCCTTTTCCCCAAATAATCCATTCTTTCCTTTATTTTTGCTTCTGCAAAAACTGAATATTCCCCCTTCAACAATCCACTACCCAATGGTTTTTTTCCCCGCCATTTCATTTGTGAAAGTCCTATTTCAGAGAGATATGTATACCACTTAGTTGGAGAGAATTCTACAGGGAAAGAGAGGGTTGACAAAAGCTTGATTCTTTTTTTTTTTTCATTTTTGTGTCATTTCTTTTTGGAGAGCAATCTCTATCGAGATAGAGGGAAAAAAGTAAGACGAGGAAAGAAAAACGATTTAGTCTATTGAGAAAGTGAAGAAAAACCCAGAATCAAAAGAAAAGAGAAAGATATATCGTTTTTGTTTGGGGTTTTAAAAAAGTGGGTATGAGGTTAAATAGGGAAATCTTTGATGGAGAAGATGGGGATGGGGAGGAGGAGGAGCAAAAGCTGGTTGTTGGGTATGCTTTGACATTGAAGAAGAAAAAGAGTTTCTTGCAACCCAAGTTCGAGCACTTGGCTCGGTATATTACTCATTACTCAAATTATGCACTTCACTTTTCATTTTTTATTATATTTATGACTTTTTTTCTTATGTATGTAAAGATTGCCTTTAGCATTTTTTTTTTTTTGGTTCAAATTTAGCATTTCTTGTTTGAGTTATAAGATCTTGCTAGTATTGTGTTACGATGCACTTAAGTTTCACATTGGAAAGAAAAGGTTCCTTGTGGTATATATGGACCTAATTTCTTCTGCCTCGCTAGTCAACTTTTACAGTGAGGTTATCCAAAGTCTATCAATTGGTATTGAAGCCAACTTCATCTTAATTCATCTTGCGGGTCTAAGACTCGAAGTGATGGCTCACATACTGGTGGCCTGCACCTGACAAGGAAGAAAAAAGAAAAGGTGTAAGGCGTCACCAACGTGACCGTTACCAACAAAACGTTGGTACTTTAAGTGTGGGTATTGTTATGATCCATTTGGATCCGCTTTGGAAATTAAAAGCTTCGTTGTGGTTATATATGGATATAGGTTCTCTCACCTCAGTAGTTAGCTTTTATAATGTGGTTTTCCAAAGTCCGTATCATATTGCATTCGGCTTTAGTTATTTCTATAGTGTGTATTTATGTATATCCCTTTGTGTGAACATATATGCCTAAATTATAAATTTAATGTTTTTTGGGTTGGGTTGTAATCGACCTTTTCTTTTATTTTTGATACTTCAAAACCCTGATTTTCTTGGTGGCAATGGATAGTTCATAAGTTGTTAGTGTCAAAATTATGTGTTTGCAAAGATGATCCATGCAAATCAAGTTTTTGCTACTGTTTTTGCTTTACCTAACATGCCAATTTGTCTTTATTTTTGGGACTGGAATATTCCACCATATATACCATTGGGATTAGTTGTTAGGAAGAAACATAAAAGTCAATCTTTGTTGCTTTTTTTGTAGTTAAAAAAAAAAAAAATCAAATTAGGCCAAGGTTTTCTTTGTTTCTTTACTGGGAGGATTTATTTGTCCAATTGTCCATTCGTTTGTTAAATTAGTTGTCCATCAATTATTGCATGGTACTTTCCCTTTGTTACCTGCATTTCGAATGTTGTTGAGAATCCTATCGTGTCCTTTATTCATTTTACTATGAAGCAACTTTCTCCGTTGTTTATTTCTGTTTATCAGATACACGTTATCTAAATAAACTATGATATATTTGTAGAGCAGGCTATTGGATGTTTTGCTCAGATACTTGGTTCATAGATTATTTTTGTCACTTAAAATGTGGTGGATTTCCAAAGCTTGACTCTCCTATCCTTTTATATTCCATAATTTTTTTTATTCATGGTGGCAGTTTTCCTGTCAAGTTTGAATGCAACATGCCAAATATTGCTTTAAAGGTCATCTATATATACCTGATTTAAGTCCGTAAAATTGTGAAGGATTCAAATTTGTTAATTCTGAATTTTGGATTGTAATTAGTAGAAGAGCTTCTTTGTCCTTCATTTATAATCTTTCATGGAGCCATGCTTTTTAAGTAATTGCCATTGTCTTTGAACAAACAAAAGAGAAGTTATTGGATAATTCTCTTGGGTGAATTATGAGTTGAGAAAGGAAGTTTTGGAGTTCTAAAAATTTCCAAGTGCTTTAGACATTTCAATAACGATCATTAGAATATCTTCATGCTTGGTGCAGCGACAAGGGGATATTGTTTGTTGCCATTGATGTAAACAGGCCACTCTCAGATCAAGGTCCTTTCGACATTCTTTTACACAAGGTTGGTGCGACTTCTTCGCCAAGACCCCTTACTATTATCCCTATGAAATTGTTGGAGGAGTCGCGTAGGTTTTCCATTCTGCAATGATTCTGACTTCATAGGCAAATTATAGGTTTAATGTTGTTAGTGTCTTTTCTCCCTGAATGTATTGCAAATATTTACTCAACTCTCAAGTAAATGACTGATGTCTCTTATGCTCGTTCCAGTTGTCGGGGAAAGAATGGTACGAGATTGTTGAGGTTTGTCCTACCAAGCTCATTCTTCATTTATTCATTTTACAATAGATAAGGAATTGAATCTGCAGTGTCGTATTTTCTTGAGTTACAACTGCTACTGTGAATTGATGCCATACATTCCTTCTTGGAGATTAAATATGGATTGGCTGTTATTGGTTCAACAATAAATCCCCTTAACATCAAAACTTATTTTTCTGACATAATATGCAGAATTCTTGTTCTCCTCATCATGAATCTTGATCAGATAGTTGAAATCGGTATCTCAAGGATTGGAACAAAGTGAGGATTTTTCTTTTTTTGATTACTTTAGATGTAGGACTGGTTGTCTTGGTTGAGAAAAAAATTTCCCTTTGCAAAGTCTTAAAGGGAGTACATTTTATTTGGCTTAATTGGAACTAATGTTTTATAATAACAAAATAGGGCAGATGTCACGTTCACCTTGTCATTTTCAACATAAAATTTAAACAATTTAGTTTATTGTGATAATGCTATTTTGGAAACTGCTTCATTTGTTGAAATTTCAAAATCTTAAGAAGCATTTGGTTTGTTCATCCTGAATTTCTAGTGAACACATGTAATGCATGTTGCTCAATGTATGAAGCTATTCAAAAACCACATTTTTATCAAAATTGTGGAACTCGCTTTGGCCAATTACACATTCATGTTCTGAAAATAAAACCAAAATTGATGGCAACTAGCCATTTCTTGAATGTTTATTCTTTTCTCATGCTAATTTTTCATCAGAAAATTTGTGATAGCCATTTTTTTGGTAATTTTTCATTATGAAAGTGGTTGTTTTGCTGCCTGAATCCATTTGCCTTGTATTTCTAATGGTGCTTCCGATGGAGATATTTTACAAATAATTATATTGTAAGACTTTTTGGAGTGGCTGAACTGTAGTTTATCCTCATCGAGATTTATGAACTTATCAATGTGGAGTACTCATTTATGTTAAGTTACTGCCAGCGCCTGGACAGCTGACAAGTATTGTCCTGCCTGACGCCCGAAGCATGTCTCAAAAAAGCAGGCGATTTATTTTCTTATTGTTTTTCTTTCCCTCTAACTTGAGTATTTGTTTGGGTCAAATCTGTCTCATGTATCTGTTGTCTCAGTCTCATACTTCTACCTGGTAGATGTTAACCAAATTCATGGAAAGCGGAATCCTATCTCTCGCCATCTTGTCACCTATGTCTTTTGCTTTTTAAAATTCTTTCAGTTGGCATTATTATTATCTCATCTTGCTTGTTATGATATTTGCATAGCTTCATTATAGGAGTGTCTTCTTACTTCTAGCGCTGAACAACCTATAAAGAGTTGTTTGGTTGTTACAAATATGTAAAACATGGTCGAATTGCCCCACCAAATATCCTGCTTCCCAGTGATTTAACAGCACTGCCTACCTGATTTAAATGAATATTTTTGATGTCTCTGTTTGGAGGAAATAGGTTAATTTTGATATGGCACTTTGAAGGAGCCGTTCAGTTTCCGATAGCTCCTCTGTTTGCCAAACAGACCTGCTTAAAAACTGGAAAATTTTCCAGGGTCATGGCCTGCTTAAACATGTCCTAATTTTAATTATCTTTTTTTTTTTTTTTGTGGGGGGGGGGGGGGTTGAATATCTTTGCTCAGGCTACCCATTTCATTCTCCTCTTTTATTCTTGAAGGACTACGGACAAACACATCCAGAAGTAACTATTATTGATCCTCCAGATGCTATACAACATTTACACAATCGGCAGTCAATGCTCGAGGATGTGGTTGGCTTAAACTTGTTAGACTTTCATGGTAATTGTGGTATCACTGTATTGAATTCTAGAGATATTTTTTAGACTTGAAACTTTTGTTCAAGACTGTAGCAGTTGTAGGAAACACGGTTGCTTGGTAATTTTGCATTTGCTGTTTGTTATTGTAGGCAAAGTTGGTGTTCCAAGACAAATGGTTATCATGAAAGATCCACTATCCATCCCCGATGAAGCTACTAAAGCTGGGCTGAAGTTACCCTTAGGTATCTTCGTTTTTCTATGAATTTATTTTTGGTGATTAACCTCTATATCTGGTTTTAAAATTCTGACACCATTTTCCCTTTAATGTTACACAATCAGCATATCACCACCACTAGGCTGTTAAATAAGAATGGTTGGATATCACCAAGAGAAACTCATCGTGATTAACTAGTCTCAGACTCTCAGTTATTATTGGATGTTTTTTTTGGTACATTCACAGATAGTGACAAACTTTATGCATGAAGTGTGGAGGGATTTTAATACCAATTTGTGCTCTTCTTGTTGTTGTTGTTCTTTTGTAGGTGGTGGTTCAGATTATTGCTATTTCTAATGGTTTGTTCTGTTCATCGATGTATAATTATCCATGTTTTATTTCATAATTTCAGTTGCTAAACCACTAGTAGTGGATGGAAGCGCCAAGTCACATGAGCTGTTTCTTGCATACGATTGGTTCTCTCTGTCTAAACTTGAGCCTCCATTGGTTCTACAAGAGTTTGTTAATCATGGTATATTGCCACAATGGATTCATGAACCTCACCGTTTCCTCTGTCCATCTTCTTACTAATTATTTGAAAATAATCTAATGTTGGTCTCATCATAGGTGGTGTTCTTTTTAAAATTTACGTTGTTGGGGATGCAATTAAGGTTGTAAGGCGGTCCTCTCTGCCCAATGTCAGCAAATGTCAGCTTGCAAAAGCTCCTGGTATTTTGCCTTTTCCGAGGGTTTCATCTGCTGCAGCTTCTGCTGATGATGCCGGTTTGGACCCTGGTGTTGCTGGTAAGTGATCAACATATATTATGCATATTTACACTTATCATATATAGAAACAAATTAAAATTTCCTTCATACCTTATGTATTTTCTTTGATTTTATTGTGAAGCGGATACGATGATTTTCTGTGTCTGATTGTGTGGGCATAATTACAGTGTTTGCATTAATCTTTCATTCTTGTTGCAGAACTTCCTCCACGACCTTTGCTGGAGAGGCTTGCCAAGGAGCTTCGTCACCGGATGGCAAGTTATTTGTTTCACCATATCAAGCTAGGCAGATGGAGTTTGTATAATTTTAATTAGTTTACGTAGTTAGTTATACTTTTTGTGCTTTGCAGGGCCTTAAGTTGTTCAATATAGATATGATCCGAGAGCATGGGACAAGAGACATCTTTTACGTCATTGACATTAACTACTTTCCTGGTAAGTGGATGGAGGACATTCTTGCAAGTTTTGGAAGACTGTCTTATAGGCGTATTTGTTCTAATGTCAGTAGAATGTAAACCTGTTAAATATTAGGAATGCATCTTTAGAGGTTTCAGGGAAATATTTGTTTTGCTGAAGGTTTAATCGGTAAACTTCTTGGGAAATCTTAGAGGTGAAACATTTGAGATAAGTTCCTGTTGAAAATAACCAACTAGAAGAAGGTTTTGCCACTGAATGTAATGCGGTTCAAGTTGAATAAATGGAGCTTGAGAGGGTATTGGCTGGTGAATCCCCATAGATGTTAATGTGTAAATATGCCTCAAATTTCCTCTTGTATCTCTTATCTTTAAACATTCATTTACTAGGTTCATCAGAGTTTAAATGTTTGCTTCGAACACTATTCTTGTGTCAGCATCAGTGGATTAAAATAACCTTTTTTTTTTTTTTTTGTGTGATCTTTTCAGGGTATGGAAAAATGCCAGATTATGAGGTCATTTTTACAGATTTTCTACTGACCTTCATGCAGAGCAAGTATAAGAAGCTTGCTAATTAGTTGTTAATAGGGTATTGGAGGAAATGTTGATGATCATACTAGAAGTTTCATGCAAAGTGTGGCTCAAGAGTATGGAAGAACTGACAAACTGAAATATACTTTTAACCTCCACAATTACTGACTGTTATAAAATGCCCTCGTGCTCAAAGTCACCAATGTGTTTGGGTGGTTTTAGTTTTCCATTACATTTTAGCCTATAATATACCTTCTGATTCCTGACTGATACTGTTCTAGAAACAAAAAACCCATCCTTATAGAACAGTTTATTTCAATATTTTTGGCCCCTTCAACGGCCTTTTTTCCTTTCCCATGTGCTGCTGGATCACATGAAATGATTGGATTATTGCAGGTTTCTTGTTATCTAGTATGAATTGCTCGTGGATTATGTGCACTTTGGGAGAAATAGAGTTGGAAATTGAAAGTAGAGAGTAATGTTTTGTTTTTCTATGTTATTTTATTATTATTAAACTATAATCCAGTTAAAAAGTTTGTAGAGATTTTATTATCTGCCATTTTTGCTGGAAGGAAAAATGTATAGACATCCCAGTAAACTTTTATTAATTTAAAACGTATATACATGGCCACCAAAAAAAATAAAAGGGCAACATTTTATTTACAAAGTGCAATTATAATTTTTTTTTTTTCGTCAGTTCACCAGAAGGAGAGTTCATAAAATTTGACCCTCTCTTGGTTTGATTAATAGCTAATAAACTTGCTCCTGTTACAAACAGAGCAGAACAAGGTTAAATCGACAGATTTACTGTAGATTAATAACTAATAGAAAAGGTTAAAAAGGTACTTGCCCCTGTTTCACTCCAATATATTAAAATCTTGCAGAAGCTACAAACATGAACATGGAGAGGTTCATTAAAAAAATAATAATCAAGCAGCAGCAACAACAGCAAATCGAAACTCAACTTAGATTACCAGGAGCTAAGAAACTGTGAAGAAACGTTTCTACATATGAAGGCTAGGGGTGGGACTGCTAATGTTGATATTCAATTCAAAGTCATGGAAAGAACAAGTAATGAGAGATGTGTTCACACTACACTTCTAATCTATGTCAGCATCCAATAAACAGTGGCATTCTGATTGGAATTGCACAAGGTGCAACTGTTACAAACGTAAGATATAATTTGTTAAGCCATCATGGAGAAGTAACTTGGTTTCTGATTCTGCTCGAGCGCCTTACTGGAGTAACTATCTCTTCCTCTCCTCCTCCCTTCAAAACAAAGTATAAGCAGAAAGAGTAAGAAGCAAGCCCTGATTTTAGACAAGTATAACAAAGATCTGATGGTGTACTTACATGCTTGCTAGGTATCTTCTCATACGTGGTAAAACTACCGTAAGAAAGCGAACCCGTAGAGTAATCTGATGAAGCAAGAGACTCTCTCCTGTAAGTCTTCCTAGCCTTCCTTTCTTGGCTCTGATATTCTTCATTTGATTCCTTGAGTCCTTTGTTGCTGTAAGATAGTGAGGTCCTCTCATAGTAGCTACTCATTTCTGACGGGCAACTCTCGTTAGCCATATCTACTTCCGTCTGCCAATGCTTGGAGGATACCCTTTCAAAGATTGTAACCTTTGAGCCAACTGATACTGGACTGTATTCAGATTTCTTGCACAGTACTGGCTGTTCCACAGGCACTGAATCATTTGGCATGGAGGGCTTTCCACTCTTTATGTAGATGAAAGCTGAAGCTGCTAATAGACACAATACAAGTAAAGGAAAAGCCATCACATTATCTTTGAGAAATTGGTCTTCTTGCCCATTAATTGTAGAATCTACAACTTCAGAACTTTGAGAGTTGTCAGCAAAATCTTCGATGTTGGGGTCATCAGACTTCACTTCTTTAGGGAAAAAAGTTTCACTGATGTCGTTCAAGCCATCACCACCCTCAGGATCTCCAGTTTTGGGTATATCATGTTGATTTTCAGTAGCCTCTGGTTGGATTATGCTTTGCTGGTCTTTAATGTCCACATTGTTCTGATGTTCAGCGTCAATCTGAACAGCAAATTCAACCCCTTTGCTCTCCTCTATCTCTAAATGATCCGGTTCAATCACCTCAGCCTCAATCCCTTGCTGCGCTTGATCAGGTTGTTCTGAAACTAGTTCCAAGTTTTCAAAAGCTTCATTCTCTTGGTTTTCTTGTTCTTCATCTTCATCTACTGCCTCATCTGCTTCAATCTCTCGATAATGCTTGCCATCAAATAGTTCAGTTCCAGCATCTCTCTCCCTTACAGGCTCCATTAAACTGGGATCAAATGTAAGGTGCCCCTCGGTCATATGATCCTCTATCAAATGACTCAAATTAGCATATTGAAAGGGACCCAATTTGTGAACTTCTCTTGAACTGGAAATGATGTTGGAAACGTAAGACAAGAATCTAGCTGACCAATGCTGAAGATTTTGAGTGAAATGGTCAAAATTAGCTTTTGCATATTCTGCGACTTTTGGCGGAACCTGAAAATTCGGTAGGCTTAATTCTTCCAATCCAAGATTAAAGGCCGGAGAATTAGCCACTAGTGGAACTGAAAAAGCAAAGGCCAGAAACAGAAGCAAAGTAATGAACTTTGATCTGGTGGAAAAACGTGGCTTGAACATTCTTTTAGCCCTAAATCTCTCTTCAACCATGTCAAGGGCAGTATTGTTTGGCTCAGATACATGGAGCTCCTCTTCTTCTCCTTCTTTCATTGTTTCTTCTGAAGAAATATCCTCCGGTTCTGAATCTCTTGGTGAACCTTCTGGCGATGTTTCTTCAGTAATATCAGTATCTGAATAGCTTTCAGATGCAAATTGATCATCGAGCTGCTTGCCTTCTCTTTCCTGATAAAGCTTGATTCGAGGATTTGGTCTATAGTGAAGAAACTGAGGCCTTGGAGAGAGGTAGTTGGTTTTAGGGTCATAAGGAAGCATCAACGGATCTGAATCAAGTGGTGCTAAAACAGGAAATGAAGGTGAGATTGAAACTCTAGGACTAATGTTGAAGCTGGGATCCACATTAACTGAATCCTTTTCGTCTGTTACAGTCTCCGGTACTGAATCAGAATCATTCTTGAATTCCTTATAATCAAATTCTGCATTGCTTTCGAAAGGTTCCTCATGTTCATGGTAGCTGTTCTGCAAATTGTGAGTCGAAATCTTTGGAGTTGACTCGTTATCTTCGATGATACTTTTTACATCAGCGAATGACACCTTCTTCTGGTTCAAACTAATCTCTGGAGTCGACTCAGTATCTTCCACGATTATGCTTTTAACATCAGAGAACGAAACCTTCTTCGGGTTCGAACCAATCTCCGGTGTTGACTCGTCTTCCATGATGACGCTTTTAACATCAGAGAATGAGACCTTCTTCTGCTTCAAAGCAACCTCCGGTGTTGACTTGTTATTATCTTCCATAATTAGGCTTTTTACATCAGAGAATGAAACAGAAGACCGAACTGGCTCGTTTCTCTCGACCAAGATTTGCTTTCTTGGTGATGCATTGATCTTGGAAGCAGCGGAGATTGTAGGTGACATGAAATTCTTTGTACCCTTGGAAAGAGCAGGTGATTTGACTCTTGTCGTTGTTTTTGGGTTCTGGCCTGTGCTGTTTTCCTTGTCGGGATCACGCAAAGAAACCACACTTTCTCGGCCAATAGAATGTCTTCGAGGAAAATCTGGAAGTTGATTAAAAAACAGATAAAAGTATCAAAACCATTGCAACTTCTCTAACTATGAAACTACTGTTACTGTTCGTTTCCTAGGAAAATTTCCATTGCAACTTCTCTAACTATGAAAGTATTCACTTTCTATCAGAACTCAATTTGAAATAACCATCATGGTACAAGTACAACGCCATGCCATAAAACGCATATTTTCTACCAAACATGCAGATTAAAAAAAACCAAAACCTAAAAATGCTAACTCTGTTAGCATAACTAATTAAGAAAGGCTGCCTTCCTTACAACCTGGACAACAAGAGGAAAGAAAAAGAAATATGTATCTTTTGTTTAGATAATTTTCTTTTTTCCTCAATTTTTTTCAAATTGAGTTAACAAAAGTTAAACATTTATAGAAAAGCAAGGGATACTCAACTCCCTCACTTTGCTTTGAGCAACAAGAAATGATTATTCAAACAAGGGAAATCCCTTTTCCCTTGCTTTAGTTTTCTTTTTATTCCCGTACTCGAATTTATGTTGTAAGTTTCGATCAAAGTGCTCAAACAGATAACCATTACTGAATTCTGACAAAAAATTAGAACCCAAATATCTTTTATTTCCTTTAGAACCCAGGCCACATGAACAACAAAATTCGTAGAGCCCGAGCAAACATCTCTAAAAGGGGGAAAAGGCAAGAAAACAGAAGAAAAAAAAAAAGAAATAGAGAGTAAACGAAAATGGGACCTGAAGGACTATTAGCCGGAGTTTTTGGGTTAAATGCTCTGGGATTTACGATGACAGACGGCTTTGTAAATGGATTTCCACTGGAACTTCTTCTCATAGGATCGCAGACTTCAGATTTTTTCATACTAGGGTTCGTTTTACATTGGATTGACGATGATGACGGACAAGAAGAAGAAGTCTTGGCAGGTGATGCCATGATCAGTTTCTCTTGTTTATCGCTGAATTTCAAATTCGATTCTGGGTTTAGAATGATAATAAAAAAGGAAGCCTTTGAATTGAAGCAAGATCTGGGAGCTTGGATTGAAAATAAAAAGGGTAGTCTTCGAATCAAGAGTGGCAAGATTGTGAAGATCAACTAGGATTTTGGGGTTTGAATGAAAATAACATAACGCCTAGTTTTTTGTTTTCCATTTTTTTTATTTTTTATTTGTGAGTATTTAAATTGGATTGGGATTTTGACCGTTAGCATTCGGGAAAAGGATAACCGTTGGATCATCATTTGTTTACCCATTTGGAATTCGCACGAGAAATCAGAAATGGCTAATATAGACGTTGAAGATCTTCACTTTTGCTTTGAATAAAAGTGGCCAAATAGCCGTTGATCATCTCTACTTGACCTTCGTTTTGAATAAAAAATGGATTAAAAAATTAGCTTTTAACTACTTCGAATGAATAAAACCAAAAGATATAAAACGAAAGACATAAAATAGAATTCACATGTATAGGTATTAATTAAAGATTTTATTATATATAATTATGATTTATCATATTAGATACTGATTAATATTTTTAATAAAATTATTTAAATTTTATTTTATTTTTATTCAACTAAATTTGTAGGAATAACATCCCCAAAATTTATTAAAATATCGCTTGTTACAAAATTTGGATAATATTACATGCAGTGCTTAATGTGGACTTTTCAAATCATATGAGTATATGATATAACGTGAATGCTAAATAAACAAAACGATGAAATGTTTTAATTTCGTGTGACGGTTACGGTGTCCAGGGCCTTTCCAAAATCTTTCAGTCTGAGGCCCACCACCCAACACTTCCGTCCGCACATTCTCCGACTTGCTCTGGCTTGGACTAACACTTTCGTTAGACATGGCTGGCAATCTTGGCCATGGTCTAACTCTCGGAACATGACATCTGATCTAACCTTAGTATATAGAAAGAATAGTGAAACCCATCTCCAAAAGTAATTCATTCAACACACCTAGGCAATGGCTTAGGGTTATTTTTAAACTTATAGCATTATTATTCTTGTCTTAAACCAAGTTCGCTTATTTCAATGGATTTTGCTTACTTTTACACTCAACGTAAATGTTAATACTAAAATGCTACTGATCGTAATGTACTAAGTTGAGAAAGAAAAAAAAGCTAAAAGGTGGCGCAAAATTATAGTACTCTGATTAAGAAAAGCAATGGCTCTTAAATGATGTGACATTAAAATCTTAGCTGGACCTATTCATGAGTTGAGTTATTTATTCGATCAGATCTACACGAGTCAAACTTTGAATAAAATTTTAATATTATTATAATATTAAAATGGGTTTTTATATTGATCTAGATTAAGTAAAAGAATTTTAAAAAAATTTGAACCATAAACTGACTTAAATTTTGAATAAATCTAATCTTGATAAACCTATGTTAATACACACACACACACACATATATATATATATATTTTTGGTTGCGTCTACGCTATTGCAACATAAATGTAACTATTCCATAGTTGCTATTGATAATGAGATTCCTTGGCAACAACGGCTTCGACAGTTTGAGTTGCAGTGGTTAATGACATATCCTCCCCAGATGAAACAGCTAGATTGATGATCGGACATGCATAAAGGCAGCTCCTGGTTGTTTGTTCTGTTCTGTTCTGATGATCCTGGATCTAGAGATCATATGCTTCTTTCTTGATGAACAAGCATGTTACAGTTTGAGACTGCTTATTCTCTTGGAGATTGTTTCAAACCCCTTTTTTTTACATGGATTGCTTCTTAGGTCTTTTAGCAGTATCATAACGCTTTGCTCTTTCTGGTTAAGTGAAATTTTATTCATGCTTCCAACACAATAATCGCAGATCGGAGATGCAATTTTCACCACTTCAAACAGTGTCTACGAATCTTGTTAAGTACTAGATCCAGGCTCCGATTATCCTTCTCCAAGGGAGAAAGAAAGCCGGAAACGTGAAGTGAAGTGCATCATGCATATGTAAATGTATGTTTATGTGTGCGCCTTTTTTTTTTTCGGTTTTTAAGCTGCCTCACACAGAAAAAGTGGGTTCAAAAATGGAAAACGTTTGAATTTAGAAATTATCTCACTAAAGACATCCTTATATAAAACACATTCAAATTGAACTCATTGTGTTTTATTACGTTTTAGAAGCATCAGTACAAATGTATCAAATAATCTCCAAAGTATCCGCAAAGAAGTAAAGTGTGTGCGTATCTATATATACAGTCACAATCTCAGCGTCATATAACAAGAAATTTCCATAAAACAATGCCGCAGGTTAAATTGCTTTGCTTCTTCACAAAATTAGAGTGGTGAGCTCCAGTTTGCTTTCATGGTTCTGTTACAATCATATACTGATCATTACTTCCAAGCAACTAATATCCTCAAGAAAGCCAAAACATCAAGGATACAGGACTCGTACCTTGCTGAAGTGACTAGTAGTTTGTTCTCTTAAGATTTCCTCGGAGATGGTATTGGTGATGTTGGAGGCTTTAAATCTTCATACCTGGTAATTTTATTGAAGGAAAGAAAGAAGACTTACTTCACTATAATATTCCCTATAGCATAACAAAGTAAAGCCTAAACCTAGTATATCCGCAAATAAGCACAGTCGACAAGGCAACAAAGTCCTTTCCGGCAACTGGCGAGTCCGACAGCCCCAGATTAATCACGTATTGCATCAAGAAACTAAAATCACAAAGGAGGCCACGCATATTTATACAAGAGAAGATTTAATGTTCCCTAGTGATTTTGGAGTGGGTATTATTTGTATTTCTAGTATAGAAGACTATAATGACTTCTATGAAAGTCGATGACTTCATGAAATCATATTAAAATGAAAGAGAAACAATGAATAAAACCAGGGAACTCACATTGCGAAAGGGGAAAGTGGTCTAGGTTTTGGTCTGGTATTATGCTGTTCATCACTTGGTTTATCTGATATCAGAGATTGAGCTGTGCTGTTTACTGACAATGCAGCACCTTGGGACCCACTGTCCGCTGGTGCAGTTGTCGATGCTCTAGGAGATGGTGATGAAGGGGGCTTTAGATCAGCATATCTGAAAAAAATTGGAATGGAGAGAAGAAATATCCACAAAAAATCAAACTAAAACTGAAACAGCAAGGTTGCTTAACAAGGTAAATAAGTGAATACAAAGAGTATATATATATATATATAGATGCAAATCAAATATACTTTAGCGTTCAACTGCTTAGCTCTTATTATATAATTTCATGAGTTACTAGGTAAAAAACCTACTACACAAAAAAAATGTTAATTTGTGATTGTGATAGTTATATCGTGTAGCAGAGCAGAAAATGGGGGAAATCAAAATAAACGAGGGGGAAAAGCTGTAATATCTTGAATTTGAAGAAAAATAGGGAGAATCAGCCAAAGGACATCCGAAAATACATTAGCAAACTCACGCATAATAGGGTGAATGACCAGTTGACAGCTGGGATGAATCCTTCTCAATTATGCCAGTAGCCACAGCTGCTGGCGCACTGTTTCCTCCAGTGGAAGTGGGGATGTTTTCTACTGGTGCAGAGCCACTGGAACTTACTTCTTTGGGCCCACTTGGTGTTGGACTAGGAGAGCTAGGCGGCTTCGGACTAGGAGAGCTAGGCGGCTTCAAGTCATCATAGCTATTAAAATCAAATCAGCTCTCTTATCTTTGACATACCCGATACGAAGGCAATAACTCAGCTACTATTAAACAGATTGGCTTACGCAGTATAGGGAGAGAGTGGCTTTGTTTCCACAGCTTTTGCTTGTGCAGGCTCCTTCTCAGTGGGGGTAGTTGGTTTCTCAGTTACGATGCTCTTAGCAGGTGCTAAGTCAGGCTTAGGGGGAGAATCGGATTCCTGTTTACATCCGGGCAGAAAGTTAATTGGACACTAAGGTAGCTTGTACAGCCAAATGATCCAGAGATATTTAATAGGTAAACTGACTTCCTCTTCACAACTTTTGCATGTTACTCATCACTTCCTAACCCATGACAACATTTAAAGATGACCATTGGGACCACCCTGCCCTTTGATCCCTAGCCACTGCGCTGACACGGTTAGCCCACATATGAACCGTTGATTAATTGCTCTTGACAGAGACAAGTGACTAAAAGAGAAAAGGTCATTTATTCTTCGTGAACATCATACTTTCTTTATCAAACAATTTAAGCAATTTCTCACAGAAAAGATGCAGTGAGTAAGAAGAATAGTCATTCTATCCAATATCATGTCTTAGATGATGGAAAAGCTCAAAATCTCAAAGAATGTTTTATGTACACTCTAATCCAGTTGTTTGAAATTACACTTCATCAGCACAAGCTCTAGCACTCAGTTTCTCAATTGTGTTACATGTTCACAGAAAAGGCCAAAGTCTCTTCTGCCTTCTAAGAAAGAAAAAGGAATTACAGTACCTTACGTGAGGAAATGTCAACACGCTGAGATGGTATCTTAGCAAGAAGTTCCTCCATAGGTCTCAATGGTGCAGTTGTTTCTGCTACAACTTCCACCACCTTACAGTATGAAAGGCTACGGTTTTTGGCCATGCATGCCATGAGTTCAGCCACCTTCAATTCATTGATATTGTGAGAAAGGCTTAAAAAATTGCAATATGAAAATTAACATTAAACATATATACACCTGAAGATTTGACACCAGGCCACCAAATAAAGTGTCTTCAGAAGAGAGGGTGATATTATGAGTTTCCTTGAAAGCATCAGTGGGACGCTCCATTCCTCCTGGTCTGACTATCTGAACAGGCACTTCAAGATGAGTAACCAAATCCAGATATGATTCCTCTCTAGCACAGGTAATTTAAAAAATTTGCTGGTTTTTCGAGAAGCACTTACAGTGTAAGGAAGACCACTTGCAATTAGTGCTTCTTCTGCCTTCCTCTTCCAGATAAGGACCCCCCAAAACAAACTTAAATGCGAAAAAGATGAAAAGACAAGTGAAAATACTAAACCTTTGTTCAAATCTATTGGAAACTAGAGCATATATATGGTCAACATTTTATGCAAGAAAACCTTAAAAAGAAGGCACTCAACTTGAGAATAGCTGCAGGAAATCCAACTTTATTTGTTCCCAAAGACGAAACCAAAATGAAGTGGTTAACCTTTGCTGCAGTCGCTGCCCCATCAGAAAAAAGATTCAAGTTTCAGCATGAAGAGCTTAGAGAGGGCAATTTTATTGTCTAAATATTGAGGAAATTAACTCATCAAATGAGATGTCTAGAACCAAAAACTTCATTTATCTCTTTGAATCTTTGTGCATCATTTTTCTTAATTTAGCAAGTTTTAAGTATTCTTTGAGCAGTATTAAAAAAAATAATAATGCACAGATGCCCTCAAATTATTAAAGGAAGTTGTCCATCTCTCTCTTTCTTGGAAAGAAGAAGAAACATATAATTACTGCAGGTTTTCGAGCTCAAGGTCGATGCCAAAACGCAGATGTAAACTAACATGCCAGTGGTTTTCACCATTTTGTTTACCTGCATCAGTAAGATTCTTTGTGGCCTGGTAGTCAATCCGATATGGCCCAGTAATGTCGAAAACTTCCTTCTCACTTGCACCAATGCAGCATATGACCATTGATGCATTGCCTAATGCTGGTAAAATTGTATCCGGTTTCTCCAAGTCACATTCCACAATTTCAAGCTTTTCTACAGCTGGTCTAAGGAACAAATATTGCCTGTTACTAGCTAAGATATCATTATTATCGAATTGCAATATTATAGAGTGCTGGTATACTTGCTATTTCCATTCACAACCATCAGGTGAGATTCACATGAGTTAGATGACATTAATGGATGATTGGAAGGGTAAGTGGAACGGACAGTAAGTACAATATATCCTTTTATGTATCTTAAAATAATAAGCTTAGTTTTATCCAATGTTGAGAATAATAAAGTGTTAGAAGAAACCAATATCCCTAGGCTCTCTTGTCCTTACGTGTGGTTCCTTCAGGGTCAAGCTTTATCTGCTTGGCACTCTGCACTCAAATTTCTCTTTAACATAAGCATAACTTGAAAATAAAGACAATAAAAGTGTAATACATTAACAAGTATGACGCAAACCTGCACAAGTGTTTCCGCTTTCTGAGCATTCCTAACTCCAGCTCTAACTCGAAAACCAAGTTTCAAAAGCTCCCTGAAGAATCATGAGCTTAGCACGTTTTACAAATTGCACATCCAGTTGTTTAACTTTCAAGTGAAGCTGCCAGTTAGTTTTAACCTTACTGTTCGAGAGCCTACCCTGCCAGTTGCACCGGCAACAAAAGCAAGATCTTCATCTTTTGAGTCTGCTTTATTTGAAATTGTTCCAGCCACCTCAGAGCTGATTTTTGTTGTTCCTAGTCATAAAAATGTAGAATAATGACCATATGGCAGTAAATACGTGCTAAAGCGGGGGAGAGAGAGGGAGAAAAAAAATTTTCTTTTCTCTGAGGATGGGATAAAGAAACTGCAGAAAGCAATAGTGCAAAACAAACGACATATTTCCTTTATCTTGTAGCTTTACTAATACTTATTCTTGGATTCCCAACTACCTTTATTTTATGCTAAAACCAAAATGACATATTTCTGCAACTATATCTGATTTATCAACATAAGGAACAAGTTTATATCCGAGGGCAGCCGAAGTTTCTACAATACATAAACGGTTTTAGTGAGGCAATTCTACTGAAAAGAGTTTCTCATTTGGCTACAAAACTGAAAAAAAATGTTTTTAGAGGATTTTGATGCTTTGAAATGCGTCTTATTGATTCTTGAAATAATCCAAGAATGAATGGAATTAAGTCACCATTGAATTTCAAAATGTCAATCTCAAATACTCTTCCTGTCTAAGCTTATATATTAATTTGATAGTGAAATGTCAATTTGGACTCTAATTGCCAACAGCGGTTTGATTTATTGGTGGAATGCTGGAAATTTAGTTCTAGTAACCGAGATTCAATCCCCGGTAGCTTAATTACCCAAAAAAAAAAAAAAAGGACTTTAATCCGGCATTTCTGGATAAAAAGAGAGCTGAAAATAATCTAAACAAACAATTATTTACATATGAGGTTGCAAATATTATTTTCTAGTCTGCATTGTACCAAGAGAATGTCCTTAAGAATTTAATTTCAAAAAATATTTCAATGAATCAAGGACTTTTGTCATTGCTAATTTGGGTATCTTTCATTCCGATGGTATATGTTATCCAACAGCTACCTGTTCATCCCTATTTGCTAAGATTTTGCATGAAATTTCAAGCTTGAGAATTTCCCCAAGTCCATTTACCTGAAGCTTGAGCTCTGAAATCAAAGAATTTGAGCTTTCTGCCATGCGGGTACCTTTTACAACTGGGAAGCTTAAGAAGTCGACCATATCCAAGAGGTTTCTCAAGGAACCCACTTCTGGGTAGCGAGGAAGGTACCGTTGTAATGGCTGGTGACTGCAGGGAGCAACTCTCCATTATAGAGCGCAAAAAAAAAAAAGAAAAAAAAGAAAGAACAATCCTAAGTTTGTGAAGCAGAACAAAGGCCAAGGCCTCCTAATTGAAAAATCAAAAGGAAAACTTACGTAGTTTTATCTGCATTTGAGGCACCCCCCGCCACTCTATCTTGATATGATAGGTCCCCCAGAAATGTGAGTTGGCTACTTCTTCCGTTGCCCCATTGGCTAACGAATTTACATACTGATTTTTTTTAATACTTAATCCTTTATAAAATAAAAAACGTGTCCCCCTCTTATTTCGCAATTTCTATTCAATTGAATTTTTTTTTTCCATCTTCATGAACTTAAAAAAAATCAATGCAATTAGAGGAGTTGTTTAAAAAACATTAAAATATTATTTTGATATTAATATTTATATATTTTTATAATTAAATTTAAATAAATATATTTTTACTTTTAAATAATACTTTAGATCGAATTCGAATCATTAACAATATATTT
>JAQSVH010000008.1:2071886-2085790 GCA_029448705.1 Adansonia digitata
ATGCACAAAAAAAAAGGTTATAGTGCTAGAAATAGAGTGTAATCACCGGCCATAATTTCTTTTAATTATTATCGGATTTTCTTCCTTGGAATCAGGTAAAATGATTACAAAAAAAAAATCGTGATGAACACAAAATGTAAACTCTCTAGTTAGATAAACTCATACTAGACATATACGTTTCACCTGTGCATGAGATAAGTAACTGATGCAAGTTGTGAGCATTAAAGCACCAAATCCAGCATAGACTGTTGGGACCCCTGGATCAGTCTGAAGAAAAAAAAAACAGAAACAAAAAGGGTTTTCTGTTGATAAAAAGATGAAATTTTCGTTTTTAATGAATATGAAATCTTTTTTAAGTTGTCACCTTCAAGTCAAGACCAGTACTACCAATTGCATCAACGATGACTATTTTTGTTCCATCAATTTCTATAGGAAGCTTAGAGTTAGGTCGTCGAACTCCAGCAAATTTCCCTTGTTGATCATATAGGACAATAGACTGCAGATCACGAGCAAGCATTGATCTGAAGTTCCATTTGGTCAAGAGAACAAGTTCAGATAAAAAGGAAAATTTAGCAGAAAAAGGAAAGAAAGACAGGCATTAACCAATTAGCAATTCACCCAAAAACTCATGTCAGCCGACCCCTCCTTAGACTATAAGAGTAAGAACTGTATCAGACTAAGATGATAATCTAAAGATCCACTTCCTAAATAAAAGATAAATCACATAACAACATAATCATAATCAACTGCCAAGCTTTTAACAAGCTAATAGCTTATTAAAAACTTCAACAATCTTTTCTTTTTCCCCTTCTAATTTCAATACTTTTCCCTTAGGTTTTGATTTCTTTGAGTCAATAAAACTAGAACCGAAAGTATGGGAAAAGAAAATTTTCAGAAAACAACTTGACCAGCATGAAAACAAAGCTATAAAAGATATACATACATTCCCTTGAAATTGGGAGAATTAGTGTCCCCTACTGGTAGAAAAGTCCCAAAAAGCTTCTTGTCTCCATTGACCTTTAGAGGTGCCATTGCCAAATTGAATGGTCCTTCATCATCCTTAAGTACCTGTAGTGCTGAAAAACTCCAATCTGTCTGGTATATAGTGATTCCACCATATCTTAAGGGGTCATTTACACTAAGTGTTTTCCTCATTACTTCCTTCCCGTTGAGATCAAATAATGATAGGTCAGTGTGAAACTGTGAAACCTGGAACAAGGGGCATATAAATTAAAAGAAGAAATCCTAGAATAAAGGACAATGAATAAAATTACGCATAGTTAAGCAAGTAATAAGCTTATATATATGTCCAGGCAGCTTTTAATTAACGAAAATGATTCCAAAAAGGGCCAACATGGTAATCTCGTCTTAAAAAGCCTAACTGTGGTTCAATTTGGAGGTATTGACAATTTTTTGACTACAATCTCTTCTCCAAGTGGTTCTTGGATGGAGGCTTTGCTGATTTGGTTCTTAACTGGCTGTGACCTGATATAAGACTATTTTCTTTCAACTCCTTGCTGTATTTGCTGTGTGTACTCCGATTAGGATCACATGTTTTGTATCTATGCAAGATTTGGGCTTCTAAGTCATGACTTTAAGGTGTTTCATGTTTTGTGGAAATGAAGTTTCTGTTGTGTGTTTAAGTGCTTTGGGGACATTGAAGGTTTTTCAGGTTCTAGTATGGTTGGTTTGGTTTTAATGGGTCTGTATTTCACTTGCTATGAAGACCTTGTGTACTTATATCTTCTATTAATGAAATAAAATTATCTTGCCTTATATATCTTCAAACAGAAAGAAAATCAACATTTACCTCTCCACTATCGTAGTAGTCCATGTAGAATCGGTTCACATGAACTTCAGTATTAAAATCTTCAGTAGGGGTGGAAAGAAACCCAGTTGGACCCAGTACATCTCCCATAACAAAATTGAGTCCCTGTGGAACGGTGACTGACCCTCGGAAGCTCCCAGTAGCACTAAGAGTTCCACCTGCCATTATCAGCAGCATTGCTAAATGTACCCCAATCGGGGCAAATCGACCAGCCAGGCCCTTAAAAGCATACAGTGACGGTCCTTTCAAGAAAACCTGTATTATGGAGAAATGTACTTAGAAGCAACACTGTTTAAAGGAGCAAAAATGAGATGAAACATGTTATACAGCAAATGGATGAATCTATACTGATGCTTACAAGGGTTCAAAACGACTCAATGTCTGCATTCGCAGTAATTATTAAAGTAATAATCAACCACCAAAGTTCAAAAATTAAAACAATAATAACTAACAAGACAAGAAGAGGAGAATGTAAACCTCATATCCGGCTCCCATGAGAATAACGCCCAAATCTTTAACCGACGCTCTAGGAAGGGTGTCAGAAAATTCCTGCTTTCGGATTGCATCAGCTGACTGCAAAAAGCTCCATCTGCATAATGGAATTTTGCCGTAAGTATAAAACATATATCTCAACTTGCTCCGAAAAGAAGATGACAAGAAGTTGCTCAAAAAACATTCAAACCTTCTTGCAACTTTAACAAGGGGGATTTGTGTTGTGTAAGTGCATGCCATAAGTGATGTACCCAGAAGAACCAACGTTCCAAGGAAGATGGGAGATGAGAACATGTGGTCTAATCCTAGGGTGAGAATCCATCTCCAAGTAAAGAACCCTAAAACCGGACTTTCTTCAGGGTATTTTTGGAAATAGAATTCTGGGGCTTCACCTTGATCAATTGCAGTACCTACAGAAGGATTTGCATAGGAAACGTCCGATTCCACCATTGACAAAGAATCAGTATACAATTAGGATCCTCCATTTTATCAGCGTTAAACAGATTCTGGCAACCTACTAGCACTCACAAATGACATTAACAGGAACATTCTAAGCATCAAGTTCACATTTTTGCTAAACAAAAGAAACTAAAATCATCTCATTTCATCAAATTACAGAAAGATAAAGAATAAAAAGACACAACTTACCAAGAGCCATAAGGGCAGCAACAGTGAACATTTCTCCAATAGCCAAAGGCAAGTTCGACAGGACGGCCAAAACTCTTTTAGACAACTTCCTAACCATCCGCCCTGCTCTACCTCCACCCATTGGCTTAGCCTTAACTTCTTCATTACTCAGTTCTGGAGCAGAATCCGATAACAAAATCTTCTTGGACATGTTGTTCTTCTTCCCGTCATTTTTAAGACCTTGAGAGGTTTTCACTTTGCAAGTAATGGTGACAGAGAGACGTCTTCTGTTGAAGAGAGTATGGGGTTGAGGATTAAAAGCAGAATGAAGAAGAGATGGTTTAAAGAGATGGGTTTTGGGTAAAAAGAGTTTTGGGGTTTTTGATGGGTTTATTAGAGCTTCCATTGATAGATTTTGGGAGAACTTACAGTTTCTGAGGGTTTTCGATAGGAAGTGTTGGTTAAAGATATTTCCCTTTTTAGTCGTGCAATAACGACCAACGCTTTTGGCTTATCCTAAAGCAGAGTGTTTTTATAATTATTATTTTTTTCATTTCACTGCTTTTTGTCTTTGTTGGTAAAAAAATTGACGATATTATACCTACATCAGAGTAAGATAACTCCATGACGAAAAAAAGGATAACTTTCCAATGATATCATACATAAATCCTAATCAATGTTTAATGCAATCAAACCTTTAACGCTAATTTTCAAGAGTTTATTTAAAATCTTACAACTTTTATATTCATAATAAGGTTTTGCATACTTAAAAAATTTTAATTAAATAATAATTTATATTATATAAATTTTAAAATATTCATATATTTATATTATATTATTATATTATATCATATTATTATTTTATATTATGTTCATATAAATAATCATATCATATCTTAAACTTCAAGTTTTAAATTATCAAGTCTACACGAAGCTAATTGCCTAGCTACTCCATAGTCGGTGCAAATATTTAGCAAATTTAAAATGGCAAACACTAAGTAGCCTTTCTGCGTTTTCTGTTTCCATCGTCATATAACAAAACCTAACCGAGTTTATTTGTTTTAACAATAATGAAAAGTCTGAAACATACCTCTGAAATTAAAAAAAAAAAAGGAATTACCATTGAAATATTCAATAATTTACATAATATGGAAAAAGCATTTCCAAAATGGAAAATATCAATATCTGTGACCTAAGAAATAGAGCAAAAGAAATGAAGTCAATACTAGTCTTAATTTTTCTTTTTTTCTTATAAGTTACAACATTAAACCCGAAACAAACATGTAGTGCCTAAAATAGAATAAAAGAAAGCTGGTTAAAATTTCCAGGACTTAGAGCAACAGTGACCAGCTCAAGTTTTTCAGTTATTGGGATGTTTTTATGATCCTCTGAAGAATCACGGTTCTTGCTCTCCTAATATCCCGGCTACAAACATCAGCTTGTTGCCCCAAATCCTCCAAATTCTTCAGGAAAATTCCCAGCTTCTTTTTGATTTCTTCTACCCCAATTTTCACAGCTTCTTCTTCGATTGCAAAATCTGCATTTTGCAACAGTGCTTCGATTTCGATCTCCAATCGATCAATGAGAACCCTGATGTTATCCAAGTCTTTGATGGCCACATAAGTTCCCACCTGCATTGAGCTAATCACTTCCTTCTGTCCTTTCAATGTGTTTTCATAGTTTTTCCAGAGAGAATCGATCCATTTCCCCGTTGAACCCAACGGGATTGAAGTAGCAGCAGCGAGAGCCGCCGCAACTGGTGGGGCAGCCATGGCTGCTGCCACAACTGAACAGATCAAAACAGCAGCAAATGTGGCAACGAATATCATACTTGACACCTTACGCCAAGCATGGATGTACTTGAGCTTCTTGTCGAGCTTGGCCTTCCGAACCTGCAATTTCTCGAACATCGCTATTTGCTGACGATGAACAGATTGAAAGATCTGAAAGAACTCCTCGGTGAAAGGATCGCCAGCCGCCTTGAAATTCTTCAACTCTGCCAAAGTCCTCACGTACCGACTCCCACCAACCTCAGTTTCTTCTTCGAATTGTTGCAACGCGACGAGGATCAGCAACTGGCTGTCGCGAGCACGTTTCAGAGACTTCTCCAACGCGGAACAAAAATCAAGAGTTCGCAAGCTGTTCTCAAAATACTCTTCGACGAGCTCAAACAATTCTTGACTCTTCCATATGTCTTTTTTGCATTCTAAGATAACTTTAACAACCTCTTGATTCATCTCCAAAAGACATCCGGTTACCTCTTTAAGTGAATCGAATGAAAGTGCTCGGACTTCAACACCGACCGCCAGCGTACTGATGACTTGATTGGTTCGAGCTTGGACGTTAGTGTCGAAGGTTTGCAGCTCTGTGTCTAGCTTGCAAGCAGCTTCATAAGAACTCAATTCAGTTGTGTACTGCAAATTGCTGCTAACATTGATAGCTGCTGATGATGACGATGTTTCAGATGTCTTCTTGCTCGTATGATTTCCCATAGTTCCGTCAGATCAGATCTAAGCCCAGAAAAAAAAAAAACAAATCAAACAACAAATTCAATCGAGCACCTTTTTCCAATCCCTGAGCTTGAAATCTGGCCTAGAGAGTTACAATGTTGTTTATGACAAGAATCACTGCTTTATCAAAGAGAATAATTATGAACAAATGAGCTGAAATATGAAAAGGAGATTAGAAGATAAATACAGATCTCTACTTCACCAAGGTAGACCGCCCCACCGAGTAAAAATCTAGCAAACCCAGATGGAAAACAAAGAAGATGAAGGCTTTGGAACTTATCAAAAGAGAAATATGGGAATTAACAGGAAAGAAAATGGGGCAAGAACAGTTGATGGGTTGTCTTCAAAAAAAAGAAAGCAAGCAACAATAAGCAAATTAGTGATGGATATGAATGAGAAAAAGAAATAGAGGTGAATAATAGATGAAGAATCTTAAAGACACTTAAAACCGTTAAGGACCAAGAGATTAGAAACAAGAAAAAAAGAGAGCTTTTGAGGAAGTTGGATTTATATCATTATTTTTTTCTTTTGGCTTTAAATTTTAAAGATATTTCATTTGAGAATAGCTTGCACGCATGAGAAAAATGAGAATCGGGACATTGAAAACGCCCGAAGCAATGTTATGCTTCTGTTTCTATCTCTAGAAGCTCTTCTCTCTTTACAGATTTAACGCGCAAAGCAAAGGTTACCAAAGTAAAAGGGTAAAGTCTTAAAACACAGAGAGAGACAAGAAGCTACAAAAACAAAAAATAGAATAAAATAAAAACTTTGCTCTTTTAATGTTTAAAAAAACAAAAAAAAGAAATCAGATAGCGTTTAACTTAAGCTCCGAGATTGAAGGGTGACATTAGATATGGAGAAGACTACAAGTCTGTTTATTTGGAAAAATACAAACTTTTGTCTGAATTTAGTTAACGAAAGTCAGCTACACTTTATTTTTTGGTCAAATGACCACTACACCCACTTTTACCTGTCGGTGCAATTCCTTTCCTGTTAAGAAAAAAAAAAAGTGGCAAGAAAGTGTTTTTGTTTGATGTTGCTTAATTTTATATGGATTTATAGTCTAGAACCTTGACAATGAGATCTATTGACGGGGCCATAGCCAAGGGCAGGTCAGGCTTTCGGCTCTCCGTCATCCCTTCCTTGAATTCTTAAAATTTTCTTTATTAGGATTTGACTTTTAAATTATTTTATCAATACTTTGGCTGTTGAAGAGCTTTTAACATTAAAAGAAAATGATGCTTTTTTTTCCCCCCAAATCGGTTTTATTAGGGATAATATACCGTACTTAATTACTCAAATTAGTTAAAAAGTTTTCGCATTAGAAGCTCTAATTTGGTTGTTATGTCGTCTTTTAGAACGTAACTAAAATATATATATTATCATTAAATTTATTAATTTTTTTTCTTCAAGCTTGCTAAGTAAAATCTCGCAATTCATTTGCCACTGGCCTACCTTATTGCAACGTCGGCATGCTTTTAAAATTGTTCATATAGGTACAATTGTAATTTAAATTTTTTTATATTATTATTTAGATTTAGATATGATTAAAAACTTCAATATTTATAATAATATTAAAAAATTTTAAAAATATTATTTATATTAATATTTATAATTATTTTTTTAAAAAAATATTTTTATATACATAATAATTTGAGATAAATTAAATCACTTGAATTATTAGAATACTTACTCATCCTAATAAATACAAAATCAAAATTATTCTTTCTAATGAATATTAAATCTAACAAATATATGTGATCCCTTCTTGTCGTCGTTCTTGATCCCAACCGTTGGCTTAATAGCCCTAGAAGTTTGGGTTTGCTTTGCTTCCTTCTTTCCTTTCTTCTTCCTAGGCAATTTCTTCTTTGCCCTGGAAAATGAAATCAAAAGGACAATAACGCTTCTCCTTCTTGTCTTAATGTTTTTTTTATTCAATCTTTCAGCAATTAAAGTAACATAACTTTTAATCGATTCATATTGAAATTCATAATAAAATTGTGAAAAAAGTTATCGAAAAGAGATTAAAGAATCAAGGTTAACACTTAATTTGTTGAAATTTGCAACGCTTAATTATTCTAAATTTACTAATATAATTGATCAATCTTTAGACAATGCACTATAATTTAAAGAGTTTTTAGACATCCCATGTCTCTCAAATCTCAATATGCTTTTGCTTTACTAGATAAAATAGGATAAACTGGTCAAAATAAATAAGATAATGGCAATTTTGTCAATTTATTAGATAAAAAAGGGGTGTTCTACAAGGAGACTCGTCACTCTTTCGGACCGGCAACAACGAACGCGCCAGAAGAAAGCGATTGGTCAATCCGGCGACAGCTGCTGCGCGCGCTCTTCGAGAAGACACGTTAATCTAATGAACACGTGGCCACAATGTAAATATGGTACAATTTCAAAATTTTTTCGCCACGTCATAAAAAGTGACTTGGCATTACATGCTCTGCAAACGCTCCCCACTTCTCCAGCCTTTTTTTTTTCAGCGTAACAATTAAAAATAAAAAAGTAAATTCATAATTTAGTATTAAATAAATATTAAAAAATTAATTTAGTATTATAATATTTAATATTATATTATAATTTAAAATTTCATCACTTAGATGGAAAAGCTATTCTTGATCAGATGCATTTAAAATTCAGATTGCTTATACTTATTAGACAAGACATGTTATTAATTTGATGGATTTTTTTTTTAAATTTTAGAAAAAAAATCTAATTTAATCTTTATTTTTAATAATGTTTTTAGCAGTTCTATTGCTTATCTCAACATTGTTAAAGGTTTAACATGTCTTACAGCTGCCAAAAAAAAAAGATCTGCAGGTAAATAAACCATAATGAGAAAGAAAACCGTTTTAAAACTTTTTAAAACAATTAATTCAATAGTATAATATTAATAAAATATTTTAATTATTTTGTTTTTGTTTATATTTAAGTCATGATAATATAAAATTAATCAACTTTTTATTGGAATTGAATAATTAGAAGAATATTTGTATATGATAAGTACCCTTTCGATTTAAATATAGAAGTGACGTTGTTGTAGCCGTCAACAACTTTCTTATAACCAATTGCTCAATGTTATCTTCAAATTAATCTAAAATCAAGTTCTTTATTTTGTTGCCTTCAACCACATAGGTATTATTGAATTGGGTTGAGACTCAAATTTTTTTTTTTGCTTATCAAAGTTCGAATTAAGCTCAAACTGACATAACGCTCGTATATTAATATTTTATAATTAAATTTAAATAAAAATAATATTTTATTAAATAAATAATAATTTAGATTAAATTATTTTAAATTATTAAAATATTTATTTAGATCCAACTTAATATAAAATGAATCTATCGAATTGGACGGTCTATTTTAACTCTCAACCAAGTCTACTTAACTAGTTGGATTGGATGCAATTAGGAAGTATATACGAATTTGAGGTTTCTCATGCAAAAATGGATTCTAAAATCATCCTTTAAATTAAGAAGCTTGTATTGAAATTGAAGATATATATATATAATTTGGGAGGTTTTGGCATGTGGTTATGGGTAGACTTGTTTGTGGGTTAGATACTATATTCACTCCGGTAAGCTCGATCCTATCGAGCTAAGTTTGAGCTTGTATTTTTATATTTTGGGCTAACTTAATTCGAAATAATATTTTTATATTAAAATATTATATTTTTATTTAAATTTAATAATTAAAATATATAAATATTAATATAAAAATAAATTTTGATACGATGAATAATAATTTAAACGTAAATCAATGAGTTAAAACAAGATCAAATTCGAATTTAAATTTAAAATTTAAAGTTTTTTTTAGACTGAAACTCAATTTAACTGATGAATATCTCTACATGTAGGTATATGTATAAAATTAAAATTAATATTGTAAATTATAAAATTTAAATTATATAACTCCTTAAAAGAAATAACCTGCAAATTGTTTACGGTACATAATAATTATAAAAAGGTACACCTAAGTAGCTCATAATTAATATTGCTAGTTGTTTATATACATATATATATATATGTTTTAAGAAAATAAAATTCCAGTTCTTATCCGAATTAATTTATCACGAATTTTTGAGCTGAGCCCTGATATTTTTAGCCAGATTATATATATATATATATATATTTATCCTTAAGACCCGATGAAAGGTTATATATGGGCCAAAAACATGTAAAGCAAGGTTATATATAAGGGGCAAAAATTAAAAATTAAAACAAAATGAGGGGCTGAAACATGAATAAAATAAAGAAGTCAAGTGGGTAGAGATCTAGGGTTTTGGTCACTTCACCAAATACATACTATAAAAATGAAAGGTAACTCAAGAGTCTCAAACCAAAGCCGAAACTGTGAAAACAAAAACCAGTTTCTTTCTTTCTTCTATTCTTTTTCATTCGCTAATTTTTTTTTCTTTGTAGTTGAATAAGAGGGGCTGGCCTTCATAATCCCAAATAAGCTGAAGGTAGAAGTGCTTATTTGATTCATGGGGGGCCAATATCAAAATAAAAAATTTCTGGGGGTTTCGCTGATGACGCCTTTTCTTAACTTTAATCGAAGGCGTTTATTAGTAACCTTATCAGACATTAACGTTTCTATTCCTTTTTTTTTTTTTCTCTTTATTATTATTTTTATTATTATTGTTGTTATTTTCTAACTCTGCAACCAAAGATTCATTTTGGGTTCAATTTCAGCAGGGAAAAAGAAAAAACCTTGACAAAGTTCATGCTTCAATGGCTTGCACAATAAAATGTTGTTAAGCATACCCAGGATTGTTTCTGTTGGTAATGTCTTTCTTCTTCGGATCTGCCTGGGTATGATAGACAATACTTGCTTTATGATAACATACAAGATGGCCCTAAAACATCTATTATCTATTGAGTTTTACCCAAAAAAGAATTTAAAAAAAAAAAGAGGATTTGGGTTTAAAAATGCAAGACGCCACGAATAGAATCCGGAATTAACTGTCCGTCGCTCATCGAGATTTTTCCCTTTTATGACATTTGATAGGTTTCCCAAAGCAGAGAGTTCAAAATTTCTGTTAATATTTGTTACTGTGGATTTCTTGTCCGCCCGGCGTTTTGTGAAACGGCGTAGTCCATTTAGGTAATTTATTGATTTACAAATTCAGGTAGTTCATTGTAGATTTTCTTGTAGATACTTCAAAAATCAATTTGCGTATAAACCCAATTACAAATGACTGATTTTAAATTGTGAGATTGAACAGGAACAGCTGGTGCATGTTGATAATTGATGATCTCACGGGTTTGGGACATCAACTTCATGATTATGAAAATGAAATGCAGAAATGACTGCATGCTTCAAGATCAATCTCTATTGTGAAGCAAGAAAGCAATCTCTTAACTAGACTATCCAGGGTAAATATTTTTTTAGCGGATTTTAACTTTAATTGCTCAAATTACTTAAATTTATTTACGGTGAAGTACTTTTCTAGTATAGCATTACTTCCAAGTTCCAACTGAAGAGCGAAGGCTAAAAATTTTACTATTAAGTGGAAAGAAATGTTCAAAAGCAAAATACATTGGCTGCTGAATGAATGGAGTAAGCTTGTATCAATGGGTGGGAAGAAAAACAACTCCAAAGCATTAAAGAACAAATCTTTATGGCAGAAGCAAAACAAAGTAAAAGTATATTCCTCTGGGTTTTCTTTACCTTTGATCGAAAGCGTTTGGCAAGGAATAAATAGAAGGGCACCGTTATCCTTTTTGTACGTGCGATCATATCTGTCTGACCAAGATGCTTTCAGCCATTTACTTGATGAACCTTCGGCATCCAGTGCTGACTGTCTATGGAAAAGGCTGAGGGTCACAGTGATGGGCAAGGTTTTGACAGTTTTACCAATCTGAACCGTCAGGAAAAGCTTTCAGTGCACCCTGGTCGCCGTTAACATAGAATTCCACGACTGCTTTCATTCGTTCGAGCTTATTAGGATGGTAATTAATGTGAACAATGACCGGCTTAAACTTGCTCAGTCTGGCATCTTTCCTCACAGTCTTGAAGAGAACTTTACTGTTCATGAAGAGATAGAAATCCATTGTTCTCCGAGCAGCATGAAGCCCCTCGTACCCAGGATGCGAAGGGAAAAAGAGTTCCTCATTGAAAACTGCCTGGTCCCATGACTTTGGTTCACGAGCGAGGCGACCAGCCACACGATCCAAAAGCTCAATCGAAGGTATTGTTGGTCTTATATAGAAGAAACCAGAGTTATAAACCCATATACGCATTGTGTGAGCATATCGAGCCCATCCCATTGTAGGCTCATCAAAGACATCATCGTATCCATAAGCAGTCATGTTGTCATGGCCATCAGTCATGGATTCCACATCCGAATCCCGATATAGATAATTAAAAGGATTCTGCAAATACACAATATCAACATCCGAAAGGAGAACACTGTACCCCAGCTGCAAGAACTCTCTCAAGATACGAAATTTCAATCCTGAAACAGCATGGTTCAAACCTGTCCTCCCAATGGAATCAATTCCTTCATCGGCATCTCTCTTATACACCGGAACATCATTTGATTCACAAAATTTGGCAGTCTTATCATCCAAAGCAACAACCAAATAATTAGGTATACCAACTCTCTTAATGTTTGTGAACCAAACCTCTAAGGAGTCCTTCACATTTGAATTCGCAAGTGCCACTATAAGCTCTCTTTCGACGGCAACATTTTCCAGAATTATTGCCAATCTGGGGTTCACGGATTCATCTGGAATCACTGTAGGGTTGGTTCTCAAACCTTTGACAGTTCCAGAAGGCCCCGCTTTATGCCGTTTACCCAACGCTTCAACTTGTTTTTGCGCATGATCTTTCCCTTGTTCAGCCAACCTAAGCTTTTCCGTAAGCACTTTCACCTGTTGTCTCAACTCTGTATTCTTCTTGGATGCTGCGGCGTACTCCGTTTTCAACTCATTTAACCTTTCCGGGGATTCGCATTCGGTACATAGAACCTGGCAATGAAACAGGTAAGATTGAATTTATTTTGTTTACCAATAACACCGTCATGCCTAAAACTTTCAGCCAAAATCCCAAAGAGATCACCACCTACCAGATATAGGACTCTACAACATAAATCTTGCTTCAAGTTCATATACTAAAATGAAAACCCAAAATGAAGAGCAAAATTCATAACTTCGCTAAAGGTTCAACACGTTAGTAATTTAGTACGATAATAGTTTTTCAGCCCAACGCAATACATAGACACCATTTTAACCATCTATTTGTTGGCTAAGACAGAATTCAATTAGCAACCACTTAACAGAAAGGGGGAAAAAATGCACCTTGAACCAAAGGGCATGATGTAAAGTATAAATTAGCATAAAGTAAATCAAGAACAAGATACTGTATGCAAGATTTTATCTGAAAGCCGGTAACCAAAAAAGCAATAAGAGAGCATATAAAAAACTAATCAGCTGATAATTCAATTCCTCGATATTTTTAACACTAAAAAAAAGGAAGCAAATCGAAGAAAAGAAATGCTTTTTTCTAATCAAAAGCTTCATTTTTTCTTTGTTGTACGAATCGGCACAGAAATGATCTCGAAACAAACAAACAAATGAAATCTAAAAAAGAGGAGCAGGGAATCGGAACCTGGGAACGGCGAGAGTGGAATGCAGGGCGGGCATAGGAAGAGAGGAATCCATGGGGATAAAGGAAAGCGAAGAGGCAACCCAATGAAATCCCAATGGATATTGCCATTAATATTCTTGATTTCACTACAGACTGCGATGCGTTTCTCATCAACGGCCCCTCCCTGCGTCCGCCCATAATTTTTTTTTTCCCTTTCGGATGTTTTAACTGAAAAAAATAAAAATAAAAAGGAAAAGCTGACTGCTTTGCTTGCTTGCTTGCTGGGTCTTGAATCTCGCCCTTCTGGAGAGAGTGGGGTGTGCTCTTGAAGTTAAAAAACACCAACAAAACAATCATCATCAAAATCAATCATTAACTATTATTATGAAGAGAGCTGGTGGCATTTCCGCATTAATGGTGACAAAGCCACGAGACTCGAAAGTGGAAAAACACCTAAACGATGTCGCTTTCAATGCTCGCCTTCCCCTTCCCCCCCCCCCCCCAAAAAAAAAAACTCCTTTCTAAATCTCAACAATTCCTTTCTTTTATTTCTTTTCGAATAATGATTTAAAATTTAAAATTCATAATTTTTTTTCGCCTGCTCTTGCATTTTAATTTGCATTTTTTAAAAAAATAAAAAATGAGGAAACACCACAGATTATTATGAAAGCTTAAAAACAATTAAATTTTATTTATGAATAAAAATAAAAGGCACAGAAAAATAGACGAAAATGCAGTTTCTATGGTTTGGGTTGAAAAATGCATACAACGTTAAATAAATAAATAAGGAGTCTGTTTCTAAGATATTCAATAAAATTTTATATTTTATGCATTAA
>JAQSVH010000008.1:2101166-2113414 GCA_029448705.1 Adansonia digitata
AATAAATGATATATAGACCATAGTTTTTTGGAAATACTTTTCCAAAAAAGAAACATTTTTTGATCAATTGGATGCAACGACCTGCCCACCCACTAGGAAGCAGTGAAGCTGCAAGTTGAGAGCCAGACAAAATCAGTTACAGCTCATATGAACTTAATCAACTTTTTTTGGTGTAAAAATATCATAATTCGGATTAAAAGAAACATTAAATTTTAAACTTAAATTTATTTAAATATTATATTTTAAAAATATTTATATAAATCAATTAAATTAAATCTTTCATTTGACGTTAATCATTTTTTTTATTTTACGAACTTAAATGTAGTTTATCTTAGACACTTGAATCACTATTTCTTTAATTTTTCAGATTCAACTAAGATGGTTAGTTAGTACTGCTTTGCCAGTCTTTCGGGTCAATGTCTCCATTATTTGATGCGTCATGTGAAGCGCCAAATGAATTGAATAAGCTAATTTAAACGACACTAAGAATCTTGCAATTAAAAAATGTTTTCTGTTAATCATGTCGGTTGAAGATGATAATTTATGTATTTATGTTATTTCTTTTATTATATTATATTTATTTTTAAAATATTTTATATTTATATAAATTTTGATACATTAATAATTCATAATATATAAATTTTAAGATATTTATGCATTTGTATCATTTTTATAATTTTTTTATATCGTGACATGTTTTAATTATTTTTTTATCTTGTTTATATTAATTAGTGTTAGAGAAAAGAAATTAGAATAATAGGCCTTTTGGTTTTTTTTAACCCTTTTTCTTTTCCCCACATTTCTTCTTCTTTTGAGAAAATAATTTAGAGAAATGTTAGTCTAAAAGCAAAACCGTAACAAAGAAAAAAAGGGTTTCGTGACATTGTTAGCGTTTTATTTTTTATTATAAAAGTTAAAAAAAATAATTAAGCAAATAAAGTGATATTTTTGGAGCATAGCAGTTCACCCCCACCCACCCAAGAATCTTAAAAAAAAAAAAAAAAAGGGTCTTATAGAAGTAAAATACAAATAACAAAAATATCAACAAAATAAAACTTTAATCAGCATCTTCAATAATCAATAATACTAAGAATACCTAGAAAAAAAAAAAACCCAATAATACTTCTTTTTTTTAATATATAAAAACAATTTTATAGTACAAAAGAAAACAAAAAAGTTGGCAAAAAAAAAAAGATGGTTTATAAGCCTTGGAGATCTGAATCCCAAACGTGAACGCAAGCATAATATAAAATCCAAAGGATAAATTAAAAATCCAATGTATCTGAATTATGAATATTAATATATTAATTAGACGCAAGAAAAATCTCTCTAAAGATCGTTTTCAATTTCTATCAGAGTTAATTAAATAATATGTTTTTAAAAAATCCGTCTGCACAGTCAATAAAGTTTAAAAACTTTATTTAAAAAAAATAAGAAATTAATAAATATTTTATTATATTAATTTTTAATATATATATATATATATTTTAAAATATCTTAGACATATGTCACTTGTTAAATTCGGTGACGATCTTGATCATATAATAATATTTTTTTAAATCCATTTGTCCTTAACCCAAAGTTCTGGGTTAGTGTTTTTACGGGGCATCCAATATAAAATAGAATTATGCAAATAATAATAATACAAGCAACAGTTTTTTCCCAAATCTCTCTCTCTCTCTCTCTCTCTCTCTCTCTCTCTCTCTCTCTCTCTTTATTGTCGAATTATAATCTCATGTAAGTCAAAAAAAAAAATCAATCAAGGATAAGATTAATTGAGTAATGAATCAATATTCAAGTTCTATCTATGTGCATGACTTTTAATGTTTGAACTTTGAAGGGCTACAATTCCCAGTCAAATTGTGCACTCATACCAGTCAAATTAATTCGTCATCCATTTCGTCCTAACTTTCATCTAAATAAGTCACTAGTAATAGTAAAAATAATTAAGTTTGGGATGACATGTTGGAACTTAGATATAAATATAAACATTACAGTGACTTTTTTCTATCAATTTGATATATATATATATTATAATAAAGAAAAGTTATTTAAATTTATCATTAAAAAAGTTTTTAAATTTCATAAATAAAAATAATAAGATAACACGCACTTTTGAATAAATTAAAAAAATTAAAAAATAAGATATAAAATAGATTATTAATTACATTTATGAAGTTAAAAAAAATTACCATCAATATAATCAATTTGAACTCGAATATAATGATTTAAAATAAATTACTTACTCTATTTCCTATAAGAAAAAACTATCTATCTTGACGTTATCATTTTTTTAAATAATTGAGGCTATAGTACATAGGGAAAAAATTTACTAATAAGAAATTGAAGTTTATAGGAGAGATTTGTCTTGAAGATTAGACTCGGCTAGTCTATTTTTGTGACTTAGAACAGTCTTACCAAAAATTTGATGTATGGCTGCAAATTACAATCCTTCTTATTAATTTCTTCTATTCAGTAGCAAATCACACACTTAATAATAATTTTTTCCCCTTACAAAAGAAATCATAATTTGAAAATAAGAGAAATAATTATAAATATTAAATATTAACTATTAAATTTAATAAATATTATGTTTTAAAAATAATTAGATAAATTAATTGCTTGACCATGTACTTTTCAAACTAATTATGTAAAAGAACTGCGTATTATTCTTCAAGTTAACCTACGCATATTTCGATTTGATTAAAATTGCACTAAAAAATTTAGACACTCACAATATGAATTTAAAAAATAAAAAATAATTACATGATGAGTAGGTAGTTCTTTTAATCTTTTTAAAATTTATATGATGAGTGAATAGTTTTTTAAATACATGTAAAATAACAATTTTATTTTGTAAATAAAATGATATATATTTATTTTATATTTTAATTATTACATTATTTTTGAGATTTTGATTTTTTTTATTGAATTGATATCATTTAACTCGAAAGTTAAAATTAATCAAACATTTAAAATTTATAGTATAGATATATAATTATAATTATAATTATAATATTTCTTAGCATCAAATTTGCTTCTTCTTTAACAAATAATATATATACCTTCGCGTTGAAGAAACAAGAAAGTTATACGTGTAGTTGACGTCGAATAAACAAGAAAATTATACGTGCAAACCTGTAAATATATATATAGCAGCGAAATATTTATATTACTCTTAATTTGTTTTATATTTTTAAGCAGAATTAAATATTGATGAAAAAAAATAAAATACAAAGAATTATTGAAGGCAAGTGAAGGTTGCAATTTGCAAGAAAGCTATCTGTCACGATCCATCATTCATCAATATAAAACGGCGAGGTGGACTCTTCCATAACTTGATAGATTAGGCTGTCTTTGTTGACTTTGAACTTTAGTTGGACAAATTGCTGGAAATTCATTCGAATGAGCTGCCAATGCCTTCTGATTATCGTTCGTTGACTTTCCTGACTTAAAAAAGTAAGGAAAATTTAAAAGCGTGCTTACGAGCATTTTAAGAATTATTTATTATAATTAGGTTATGTTAATTGGTATTTACAGATATTAATTAAATTTTTTTGTTTATTATTTTAAAAAATTCATTTAATATATTATATTTATTGAATTAAAAAACATGTTATTTGTATTTTCATTCCTTAAATATCACCTTATATAAAGCATCTTATCATGCTAAAATGATTAAAGTGATGTTTTATTAAAAGAACAAGTTTACTCAAAAGTGCAAACATATCATAAGTATCTTTTATTTTTACGCATCTTGGTATATTTTATTGCGGGTTAGGCTCTTTCTATTGTTTTTTTATTTATTATTATTTAATATAATTTTAATTATCGTTTATAAATTTAATTTTTATTTAACTTTGATAATTAATAAATAAATGATATTGATAAATATATTAAAAAAATAGATAAAACAAATAGATGAGAGCCCAATCCCTTATTGCCTAATGCTTAGAAACATATCTCTGTTAAGATGGTAACATTTACTTATTTCTTTTTACTACTTTTATGACTTTTTTTCATTGTGGATTTTAGTTAGGTAATAAAATAGCAATGATATGGCTGCTAAGGCTCATTATCATTTTTAATAAGATAAAAAAATGATAATTTTTGTGGACTTTTTTATCAAGAGATTGAGGGTGCATTTGTTTCTATGTGCATTTGGATAGCACCTTGTAGTACAAAATTGTTAGCCATTCCTCTAATTAATCACTAGAGGCAGGGTCCGATAATTTTTTTAATTACTTAGTTTTTTTTTTAACATTTTTTCATTTTATAAATGTTCAATTATTTAAAAAATATATGTATATTTTATGTTATGTAATAAATAAACTATTTAATTATTTAATAATTAGTTGTGTTATACCTTCACTTACGGCAATCTCCAAACCATCTCCGATCCACTATTTCTCCGAACGGGCGAACGCCAGACAGTAATATAAAGTCGATCATCAAATCGCATCTGACAGCGATGCAACTTCTCTGACAATGACTTAAATGCAAAGTTGATATCCACTGAATGGCGACCGACTGACTAAGCCGACCACTAGGCATCATAGCCTGACACCTAACTCGGCATTGGTCATATCACTTTCAAATCACCTGATACAATGTCTCCAAACAACTCCTATAAAAGGGGCAAGCATGCTCAAAGGTAATGATTTGACTCCAGAAAACATACATACACCTTCATACAAAACACTCTACTAACTTAACCATCGGGGGGGGCTCTTGGAGTAGAAACTCCGGCATCCTCCTGACTCTCTTTGTATTGCGGGGTCTTGCCCGGCTTCCGGTACCTGCGAAGAAAGCATCAACAAGTTGATTAATTTAAATATTTAATTTATATTAAAATAATATATAATAAAATTTTTAATATTAAATGTTATTAATGCATATAACTAATTTATCAATACAATCTTTCTTGAATGGTCCATTTTTGTTATTATCTTACTGTTACCACTACTTTTGCATCCATGTACAAATTCTACCATAGATTTTAATTTCTCTACTATAATATACAATCTTACATCTATAGTAATTAATTTTACTCTTATCGCTATGGTTTTTAAAATATAACAACAAAACTTGAGATACATATCTATATTTTTAATAAAAATGGCTAGCTGAGTTTGATACTGAGTGAAGTGACATCAATTTAGTTGGTAAAATGACACAAAATTTAAATTAGATTATATTAAATTTACAAAAAGTAAAAAGACAAATTTTCATTTACTATAAAATTTAACTATTTTTAATTAATTTTATTTTTTCATAAATATTCATACAAAAAAGCTACTTACTATTTTACCTTTTACAAAATTTGCCCCCTTCTTGACTCCCTTTTTCTTGATTTCCTTTTACAAAATGATCAATTAATTGTTCTCCATTTTTGTTGTAGAAAGAACAAAAGAAGTATTATTAAAAAACCATTTAAAAATCAACAGAATCCAATATTAACTAAACCCATATTATTTTGAAAAAAAAAAAAAGAAGAAAAATAGGGACACAAATTGTAATCATCCGGAGAATGTGTGCCTCTTATGAACAAAGCAACCAAATCAAGACACAATTGAACAATTCTCCATTTTCATTTTCTTTTCTTTTTTTTTTAACCAAAAAAAAGTACCAAATTTGGAACAATTTAAAGTTTTCGTAATTCATCAAACTCTTTAACATTGATAATTACATATCAGAAATTCTGGATTCACAAATCTTAACCTGAAATCTCCCATTAAAATATGAAAGTGAGAAATCATCTGAAATTCTAAAATGATAATAAAATTAAGAAATTTCAAAGTTCGTTTGCCTACCTTTCCTTTGATTGGAATGCCCAACATTAGTAAAATAACAGATGGTTAAAAGCCCAAATTGTTATTTATTAGAAGAAAAGTGCAAACATATTGTCTGACGCTCAATGCAATGAATTTTGCTTTGCTTTTTTTCGCATCTTGGTGTTTCTTATTGCCTAATGCCTTGAAACACATCTCTATTTAGATGGTAGCATTTATTTATTTTTTTTACAACTTTCATGACTTTTTTTTCATCTTGAATTTTAATTAGGTAATAATAATTGTGATGATATGGCTGCTAAGGCTTTTAATAATTTTTAATAAACTAAAAAAATGATATTTTTTGCGGCCTTCTTGATCAAGAGATTAATTGGTTTCTAATATAAAGTGTGTGTATATATATATATATATATATATGAGTGAATAAAAAATTAGGCCGGTTGAATCGGATTAGTAAGCTGTTTTGTTCGATACAATATATTAACCTAATGAGATGTTGAACCAATTTAACCGGTAAAAATTCAATAAAAAACTATTTTTGTATTTATTTTTAAAAAAGTTTGTTTGTAAATAATGAGATTTAAACTTTTAATCTATTAATTTTCTATTAAAGATTATATTATCAAGCCCAATTCATTTTTTTTAAATGCAAACTACATTTAAAATTTCTTGAACATTAAAACTATTTTTTAATATTAAAAAAAATTATGATCAAACCGATCGGTTTAACTAGTTAAATAAAAGTCGAAGATACATCTACTTGACCTCTGATCCAATTTTTTAACATTGGTATATATTAGTTTCTTTAAAAAATCTTTTTATTATAATTCTTTTAATTTTAAAAATGAATATAATAGTTACGTATAAGTAAAATAAAATTTGACTGATATGTATTATTAATAATTATGTAAAACTGATTGGGTTTTGTGTCATTGAATTAAATGACACTATTTCAATTAATGGAATGACATAAAAATTTAAGTAGATTATAATCAATTTATAAGTAAAAAATAAAAATGCTGTTTGTACAAAAGTTAGCTATTTTAATTAATTTTATTTTTTAAAAATATTCATGCAAGAAAAAAATTTAACTTTATTCTTTTTATTTTATAGTGGATGTACTAAAATTTATTGTGCATGTGTTCTTAGATATATAAAAAAAGTGTTCTTAAGTTAAATTATTTGTTCAGTCCATATCATAGAATATCATATCTAAATTCACGTCAAACCGACCTATTAGGGAAAAAAATTATTCCGTTCTTGATTAGGTCTAATCTCAATCCTGATAATATTATTTAATTACTTTTAAATTGATGAAAAAATTACAAGCTTACGAGACTGGATGCGAAAAACTTACTAAACGTTTAGGATTAAAAGTCTAATTATCCAAAATTAAAAAATTCTCATTATTGTCTACTTAGTAATTAATTTAAATCTCAAAAGGATACGAGAGATATTAGGGTAACGATGTTCAATCAATCTTAATTAGTACTATAAATTAGACGACTTGAAAATTACATTACGTATGAGCGCTGTTTTTTAGAAACTAGCTGGTTAGCTAGGTATGAAATGACAAACCTTTATTACGAATTAAAATGCAACAAACGTTTCCTTAATTAAGAGAGTAGCCAATAATTCGATTAGAAACTTAATCTAATCTTTAAATGAACAGATCATCTAATAGTCAATATTGTTTATTATGCTACCAAACAACTTTTTCTTCGGTGATCAATATAGAAGAAGGTAAGAAATTATATATATACACAGACACAAACGTACACAGAATCATTTGTTTTCAAACAAATTATGTAAAAAAGATGTGTTATTTTCATTATACTAATTACAAATTATGTGCGTTTATCTATGTATCTATGTATTAAATTAATTTTATGTTAGGTACATTGGTAAGACTAATCCTTAGCACGCCACGTTGCGGGTGAAACAATAAAAATTTATATAAATAAAAATAATAAATACAAAAATTTTAAATTTTAAATAAAAATAAATTACATATTCTCGTACAATCTTATAAAGGAAAAATATATCCTTACTATTTTATTTATCTTATTTTATGATATTTTTTTTAATTGACTAATGACCCAAAATTTAGTTAAAAAATTAATAAATTATAAATTGGAGATACATTAGCATTTTGGTCAAACCAATTAGGATTTTTTTTACATATAAATGGGAGATACAGCTTACACGAAAGCTGAATTATTAACTATAAAATAATTAAATTTATAGTAAAATCACTCATTATTAGTCATAATTCTCCTTCTTTGTTATACCTAATACATAATTAAACTTTGAAACTATTGTCCAACAACTGACAAAGAACCTTGAAATCCTTGATGAGAATACTTTACTACAGTAAATATCTGTTCCCATTTTTTTACCCCAAATGTCATTTTTGTAATGATGGTTAACTCTGATAATTTACATTCCATGGTAAGTAAACGTGATAAAATAGCCTGCACACAATAAACCAAAAAAATGTTTCCACACTCGAAAATATCCCGCACACATTTCTGTCACTTTGGGACATCCATAAAAATTAAAACGTATATATAATTATTAAAATACCGCTGGTGGCTCCAAATTTATCTAAAATTAAAGGAATCTAATTATTTTGTGAAACCTTCATATCTTTACAGATTAATAATGAGAAGACCAATCACATGAGTAATAATGCCTTCAATCAAATTTTAGGCAGGATTATAATTTTTAAATAATAAATTTAAATAAAATATTAAATATAAATATATATTAAATTTTTTTACATTTAAAATATTTTATTTTTTTAATATGTATTTTATAACGTATATATTAAATATAAATAATATTTATAAAAAATAAAAAATTCAAATAATATAAACCAATGTACTCATGTTTTAAAGACAGCTAGCTTGCACGTGATTTTTACCCTAATAAAAGCAATTAATATCAAGGGTGAAATAAGAAAATTGGAAGAAGAAAAGAGAAAAAAAAAATAACGTAAATAGGGAGAGTATTCCGAAGGAATGGTCCACCTTGATGTAAGATTTAGCTCTATTTAAGCAGACTCTGCATCTTAACAATGGCTGTGCACAGCAAACTTGGGAGATTCATGGCTGCTTGAATCTCTAATCTTAGTTAATTTCTATATATCTCAAATACTACTGTTGCAACAGAGTGTCTCTTCCTTTTTCTTCCTTAACAAAGATGGCTGGGTTGGGAGCAGGGAACGGTGCAGTTTCAACTCAACCAGCTATGGTAGACAACAAAACTCTTGCAGATTTTGAGCCTGCAAAGAAGCCTAAAAGAAACAAGTTTGCTTTTGCTTGTGCCATACTTGCTTCCTTAACTTCCATCTTACTTGGTTATGGTAAGTAAACTAGAAAGCTGAAGCATTTTTCTTATCCACGAAAAATATGAAAAGTTAATTTGGATAAACTTTTACGTGTTGATTTTTTTTCTTTTTAAATTTTTGCATGAAATATTAGATATTGGGGTAATGAGTGGAGCTGCTATCTTCATACAAAAGGACCTCAAAATCAGTGACGTTAAACTTGAAATCCTTGTCGGTATCCTCAACTTGTACTGTCTCTTCGGTTCATTCGCGGCTGGTCGGACCTCCGACTGGATCGGCCGCCGTTACACCATCGTGTTCGCTGGTGCCATTTTCTTTGTCGGGGCTCTCCTCATGGGCTTCGCCACGAACTACGCTTTCCTAATGGTGGGTCGTTTCGTTGCTGGAATCGGCGTCGGCTATGCTCTCATGATTGCTCCTGTCTATACCGCTGAAGTCTCCCCCGCTTCCTCCCGTGGTTTCCTCACCTCATTCCCCGAGGTCTTAAAAACTACGACAATTATTCATTTCTTTATTGTATTTTTGTTTGATATAAGCTAAGCTAAAAATGGATCTTTCTTTTTCTTAATAGGTTTTTATCAATGGTGGCATATTATTGGGGTACGTTTCGAACTATGCATTCTCGAAGCTACGACTTAGCTTAGGGTGGCGGCTGATGCTTGGCGTCGGTGCTATCCCATCAGTTTTATTGGCCGTAGGTGTTCTGGCGATGCCCGAGTCGCCGCGTTGGCTGGTTATGCAAGGCCGACTCGGTGAAGCCAAGAGAGTTCTCGACAAAACTTCGGACACCAAGGAAGAAGCTGAGCTTAGACTGAGTGACATCAAAGAAGCAGCCGGAATCCCCCAAGATTGCACCGACGACATCGTTCAGGTCCAAAAGCAAAACCACGGCGAAGGCGTGTGGAAAGAATTACTTTTATACCCAACACCCGCTGTTAGGCATATCTTGATTTGCGCCATTGGAATTCATTTCTTCCAGCAAGCATCCGGCATAGACGCCGTCGTGTTGTACAGCCCAAGGATTTTCGAAAAAGCCGGGATCACATCATCAGACGAGAAGCTACTCGCCACCATAGCCGTCGGGTTCGTCAAGACGATCTTCATATTGGTTGCGACGTTTTTACTCGACAGAATCGGACGGCGTCCCTTGCTCCTCAGCAGCATAGGAGGCATGGTGGTGTCATTGGTCACCCTCGGATTCTCACTAACGATCATCGACCATTCGCACGAGAAGATAACGTGGGCCATCGGATTATGCATCACGATGGTTCTGGCTTACGTGGCGTTGTTCTCGATCGGTATGGGTCCCATCACGTGGGTGTACAGCTCAGAGATCTTCCCGTTGAGGCTACGCGCGCAGGGGGCGAGTATGGGAGTGGCGGTCAACAGGGTGACCAGCGGCGTAATCTCCATGACGTTCATATCGCTGTACAAGGCGATATCAATCGGCGGCGCTTTTTTCTTGTTCGCCGGGATCGCCATGGTGGCGTCTTGCTTTTTCTACACGTGCTACCCGGAGACTCAAGGGAAAACGCTGGAGGAAATGGAAGGGCTTTTTGGTAAAATGGTGGGTTGGAGGGAAGAGGCTAAGAAGCTGAAGACGTTGAAGACGAAGGACATTAACGGTGACGGAACGAGTAACGGTCATATTCAATTAGGAAATACTACTACTAGTAGTAAAGGCCGACAAGTTTAAGAACAAATAAGGGTAGTTTAGTAAATATATATGTGGTCGACAAGCTTCTTTAGGCATGAGGTGAAGAATAATAGTTTCTTTTTTTTCCTTTTTTTTAAAAAAAAAAAATTGCCAAGGAAAATGAAGTTTAAGATGTGATCCTACGGTGGAAAAAAGCAAAGGTAATTGCAAGGGTGTGAGAAAGAAAAGCTTTTATGCAAATGCAAAAAAAAAAAACAAAAAAAAACAAAAAAAACAAATACAATCTCTTCTAATGATTTTCACCCTATATTAGTTTAGTTTGTTAAGCATTTAATATTGATAATTGAATAAATGAAATTATATATTAGAAATTATGATATCATATATTAAAAATTACAATGCAATATTCTTGGTTTGTTTGCCTAAATAGATAGAAGTCAATGTAATATGACACCTTGTACAAACTGATGTTCACATTCAAAATATCAATAACGTTGTCCTTTTGAAAATTTTTCTCATTTATGTAAATGGTGTCCAACCACGTATTTCATTTATATTATTGTAATCTTATTTTTTTGTCTTATTCTTTTGTATCTAAAAACCATTGACAATACAAAAACTTTATTTCTTGTAACGAGTATTATAATAATATGGGGATACAAAAACTATATATAGGGTAAAATTGAGTGGTTGCACAATATATTTTGAGACATGTCCTTTTAATTTGAGGGCACTCCAATAATTAGGGAGGTAACCGTAGAGATGACAAATTTCTAGTTAGGTTGCATTTCGATGGATGGTATTGATTAGCATGTGGGTGAGACGTTGTTTATTGTTTGGTTAAATACATTAGTACCTCTTATATTATATCATTTTTTAATTGAATATATATAAAAAAATCTTTAAATAGTTATTTTTATATTATTTCACTTTTCTCAATTAAGTATTTTTAAAAAAATTTTGAATAGATACTTGTTATATCCTTTGACCGATCGATAATACGGTTATCGTCGAAATACCTCTCAACTATAAGACGTGATAACCAAACAATTAGCTCAACGTTAGTCATATTTCAGTTACATCATCTGACAATATGTTCTCCAACAATACTTATAAAAGGGTTAGACAAATCTCAGGTAAGGATACTTCTTTTCTTTTACCTCTTCTACTATTTACCTCTCACTCCTCAACAATAAAACTAATTTAATCATCGGAGAATTTCGAAATCTCAATTCCAACACATCTCTAATTTTTTTTTATGTTGTAGGTTATATCTCCGCTTTCCCTTCAGCCTCCCTCAAATAAAACCTCAACAATACTTATATTATCATTCATCAAATAAGTAGATACTTTGCACTATGTTAAAAAGGTTATGAGGTGGGAATTAAAGTCCAATAAGCTTGAGACATGGCACAAATATTATGTTACCAAAATGCCCCGTAAGTTT
>JAQSVH010000008.1:2143738-2155084 GCA_029448705.1 Adansonia digitata
TACAAAGCCTTTCACCCAACAACCATTGCTATCCCTTATCAATCCCCCAGCTGATGCACTACCCTGCCCTCTGTTGCATGCTCCATCCGTGTTAAGAACAAAGCATCCACTATTTGGTTGTTTCCACTTCATAGGTTTGAAAACCCCGTTTGGACTTGGAAGTCTCTCCAATGCGATTCGAACTTCCTTAGCAACTTGCCGAGTAACAAATCATACTCTACTGGAAGATGACGTGCTTTGGTTAAAAACAAATTCATTTCTATTCTTCCACAAAAATCAAAGAGTTAAATAATATTGAGTGCACCACGATACCCCATCCATGATCACTTCTTTAGATTTTTTTGTTTAGATCTAAATTGAACCCAATCAAAAGCTTAAAAATACTATTTATAAATATTTTTATATTAATATTTATATATTTATAATTAAATTTAAAAATATTTATTTTTAAATAATAATTTAAATCAGATTAAAGTATAAAAATTATGTCTAAAGTAAAACTCAAGTGAGCCAAGCCTATCGGGCCAAAAAATCCGACCAATACACAGCTCTAAGGACTTTATCCCATTTTGAATAATAGCTTATAACGAAAATTATCTGATTTGCTAAGCGTGGAGCTCAAAAACTCCACATCAAATTTAACAACATAATACATGTTCTTGTATAGTTAAAAAAAAAATTTAAATAACATAAAATAGAGAACTCTTTAATCTAAATTTGCAGGGCTTTGCACGAGAAAGACGATCGGCGAATGACAAGGGTGAAGTTCTTCCTCATTGCACTAATTTGCAGCTTCTCATGATACCCGGTTCCAGGGTAGACCTCTACCAGCATCTAATGGATCTGCTGGATTTGCTCCAATCAGTTACTGCCCAGCAAATTGGTTCAGGTCTGAGGGGAGCCTCAACGCTTGATTAGTCTGCAGCGGCATCCTTCTTGTTCAGTCCACTCATCGGGCTTGTCTTTGCCATTGTCAATGTTTTCGGTAGGCCATGTATTCGATAATCTAATAGCAATTCCTACAGCTTATTGGGGCCTAAACTTGTAAAATGCTTAGCACATTTCCCATACTCGCATCACACCTGTTTACAGGAAAAGTTTATAAGTAAAACATAACAGCAATCACTAATGATAAGTTCGAAATTGATTTAGCCAACTACGAAGAGCAGGGACGAATTAATCTTAAGCACGTTCTTCGCTCTCACTTATGGCTTTGGTTTTGCCACCATTGCATCGATCTTGACGCATGAGGCCCTATTCTGTGGAAGCTAAATTAATACTCAAATCTTTCTTTAGATGGTTCTATGTATGAGACACTATTTTTAGATTTACATAACTGAACTTAAAGAGGAAGAATGCTGACCAAATTTGATCAAATGAAAACCAATATTTTCCCAGAAAAACAATTTTTGTCTCGGCATTCATTCACCTCTTTTACCCCCATGCTAGAAATACATAAGTGAAGGGAAGTCAATTTTCGGAGCAAAACTTACATTCTCCATTTATACATCTTTGATAGTTATAATATTTTAATTGACTTCATTTTACTAAAAAATTATTTGAACTTCCTTTTTCGGTTATACCAAGAATTGCCCGACTTCTAATTGTAGTTTTATGACAACATTACATATGAATGTTGTGTCAATTGCTACATGTTCTATCTCCTAGTATGCTTCACAAGCACCCAAATAATATTGAACCACTTACAAAGAAAAGATCTATTCTCCATTTGTACTGAGTATTACATACTGGAAATCTCTACCCGCAGCACCGGAAGCACATACGTTTCTAAGTGTAAAATCATTGAAAAAGAAAAATAAACACTAAAGGTAATTCATTTTAGGTTCTTAAGTTCCGAAATTTAAATTTTCAGGAAAATCAGATTGTCAAACTATTATCAACAAGGAGATATTTGACCAGTACCATTCTTCTTACAAGGAAAAGGAGGATATTCATACAAGGTTGATGAAAACAAGTACAAGGACATACCTTCCTGGTGGTTTTGCATTTTGCTTGCTGGAACATTTGTAGCATCAGTTGTGCTCTGCATATTCTTGAATGACCAGGTTCAGATGCCATGCTGAGGACTCCTTTTTGCGGGTGCCATGGCCTTCGTCTTCATCCTTCCAATTAGTATCATAACTGCACTAACAAACCAGGTAATCGATTCATTCAGAAGATACCTAAAATAAAACATTCATTCAGAAGATATGTGAAACAAAGCCCCCTCCCCTCCCAAAAGGAAAATGCCCAAATTTAAGCTAAGAAAAATTAATAGCAAATCTCTGGAAATGTTCTAACTCAACAGCTCAATTATAACATCCTACACTTTATGATGAATTCTGAAATTTTGATAAAACTTTCCATACATTTAACTCAGAAGAATCTCCTATTTTCCTATTAATGGTTTCACTCTATAGACACCATGCTTGAACATCATAAGTGATTGTCATGGGTCCCAGACGTTCAGGAATATGGTTTTCAGTAGAACTCAATGCCTTCAGCTCATTAAATACTATAACTTATCAGAGGATGATCTTGTACATGCATTTTTTTTTTTTTTTTAGTTTTCCAGTGTTCTCTTTAAGTGCATAGCAGCTGATACAGTTTACCTCTCTTGCATTTCCACCTGCTTATCTATAGTTCACGGGAACAGTTCTGGTTGGAACCATAATCCTTGTAAGGCATGGTGGCCGAACTCTATTGAGTGCATATGCCAGGATAATCCCCTCCCCACTGATGGTCCCTGAACATGTCCTGAAGATGGAGTCTTCTTCGATGCCCAGAAGATATGAGGTTTAATGGGCCCCAAATGGAATTTTGGATCTTTAGGCAACTATCGAGCAATGAATCGGTCTTTGTAGGAGATGCGACAGGACCACTCGTCTTTTGGCTCTTGCACAAGGCATTTCCCAAGCAATCTTGGATTCCCCTAATTAACCTTCCATCCTTCTCGGAGCAACAGGAATCATGCCACTGGCAACGCCATTAAACTACAACGCCTGGATTGTTGTTTGAACTATTTTCAACAATTTCATCTTTCGCCACCAAAAGCGGTGGTGACAAAGGTACAATTACGTTCTTTCTGCTGCCCTAAGAACTGGGGTAGCTTCCATGGTAATACTATTGTACTTCTCAGTGGGAATGGAAAATAGAAGTGTGACATGGTGGGACACGGACAGTAAACGTTGTAAACTAGCAACTTGTCCAACAGCCAAGGGGATTATTGTTCAAGGCTCTCCATTGAACTAATGAATGCACTCCTCAATCTTTCAAGAGTTGCACATCATAGAATTACCAAGGACGAGAATTGAATAGTTTAAAAACTTAATGCATCAACAGAATTTGTTATATGGAAGATATAGTTTAACAAAATAAAACTTTCCTTAAGGTGCATTCTTTGGATTTATTCCTTAGCCAAAGAGAAAGTTTATGTCCAAAGAAATCAGTAACAGAAGTCTCAACTTGGGAATACTTTATGAAATAAAAAGTAAATTGCAGCACCCCTTTTGTGATTATGCAAAAGAATTTGCAACTTCCAATTGAATTTTCTGTGTCAGCTAGTGAACACTAAGAAAGGTATGTCCAGGCACACAATGATATTAAGGAGATCAGATGGCTACCTATTTAATTTTATTAGGTTACGTAATTGGCAAGTAAGTGCCTCAAGGACATATTTAATACCTTCATACGTTACCAGACCGCCACTGATTATACTCATCCATTCTTATAATAAAGGAGCTGGAACTTGGACAGCCACCTCCGCCATATGCCTTCAAGTTTACAAAGGGCAAGGAAATCATTTCAAGGATTATCAAAATAAATTTATATATACAATATAACACAAACTTATAATTGCATTAATCGTGTTGCCCACCTTTGCAATTTCTGACGTATCAGTTGCAGCATCTGTGCTCCTTAGGCACATCTTAAGATTTTTCCTTTGCATGTATATAACAGCTCCTATGGGCCTGACATCAGCAATGCACATATTGTAAGACAAATACAATGATCCTATCTTGCTTGATTAGGAAAGAGAGAATGATACCACATTGATAATTTTGTTCATTTAGAAAGAATCTCCATCCTTAAGGATCTTATATAAGATAAAATTACCTTAGACCAGCAGTGGCACTTTTTAGACTTAGTTGCTTGCCAATTTCGTCACTCAAATCAGAGATTCCATCTGCTCTAACTCCCTAAAAACAGAATAGAAGGCAAAATATAATCAGAGAACATTAGAGAAATGAAAAGAGGAAGGGGAGAAGGGTATGGTCAAGGGATATTTGGGAAAGAGACACTATAGTTAATGTCACACCATATAAGTCAAATGGGTAAAACAGAGTCTGTGTGATTTGTATGATCATATCTGTAACTCATATAGTGATGAATGAGATCCTAAATCTCAAAAATAAACCACTTCTGACAAAGAAAGGATATCTGTTTCAGAGATGATTATCTGAAACATTTTGATATGCATTTTGCCATTACCAGACACTCCCCGTACAATCCCCTGCCCAAGCAAACTTTAAATGCCTTATCCAGAAACTTGTTTGCAGCGATCTGGCGAGAGGAAATATAAAGATTTCCCTTGGCAATCAAATCAGCAGAACTGATCTCAAGTAACTGCGACACAAACAAAAGACTTCAGCGTTAAAATAAACTGCGAGGAGGGTGCAAAATGCTCATGATTGAAGAGAAGAAAGAGGACAGGAGCATAGCAAGGAGTTCAACAATAATCATCCAAACAGCTTTCAAATGTCAATTATGCAAGTTAAAGATGCTAGATGTTAGCAACTGAGAAAATACTAGCTACAGAGTAAAAAGGTCAATTTTGAAAATTTTAAAACCATTTCTTCGTCTAAAAAACATAATGAGATAAGTTCAATATTTGAATTCATTTAACAAGCCATAGTTAACAAAAGAAAAGGATCAATTTCTGAGCACTGAACCTGCTCATACATGCATGGATTAGTGATGCAATTCAACTTGGAATGCCATTCACGGAGTCCAATCATAAAAGCTTTAATTTCCGGTAAGCTCCATCTACGAAGATCTGCATCTTCAATATACTTTAGAACTTTTTCCACACGACCTCCGTCTTTTGAGCTCAACAAATTGGCGGCCCCCACCTTAGTTAAATTAACGAAAATGAAGAACAACCGTTTAATCTTGTCATATATAGATCTATACAAAATCAAATCACTCTAGTTAACAACAGCAAGAAAATACAATCATCGTTATACTTACATCCGGAAACATCACATTCGCAAGCTTATTAGAAAAATACTCATATACAGCAACAGAGCTACTCTTCTCAAGATTAATATTAAATGTGACTCCCAGATCTCCAGAAGAGTTAATTTGTGGAAGTGCCGATTTTCGATGATCAAAAGCTATCACTCTACAATTTTAATTAATTAAAGTGTCATCTGGTTTGTAAAACGATATGATCAGAGAAAGTTCAAAAAGGAAAATTCCGAATTTCACTTACTCGCACATTGATTGCTGCGAAAGCTTCGTCGCAAACCCTTTTGTACCGACAAAGTCGAGAAGATAACACTTGTCTAGTCCCTGTCCTTCAACGCGAAAATCTTCGACCCTGTAATGATAAAAAAATAAGTAAAAGGATATTTAAGTAATTTGGTCTTGATATTGAAATATTTAGATTTTAGAGAACCTGAAGGGTTCAACTGAGGAAAAGGGCAAGATGAGGCAAGGGAGATTAAGACGGGAGTGGTAGAGGCGAGCGAAGAGAGCGGAGATTGCGCCGGAAAATGATGGGTAGTTGTATAGCGCCAGGGTTTTAACTTTCTCTTCAGCTGCTCTGGCTATCGCTTCTAGTGCGGCGTCCGATCGAAACGTTCGAGGCGGCCATGAATTCGGAGTTTGCAATGAAATCGGCCTCCATTTTCCGCCAATCCAGCGAGCCATGCGTTGGTCACTGATTCGGCTTTTTGTGGGTTTTAAGTTTCAATTTTAATTTATCTATAGTAGTATTAGGCCAATGATGTGAAATTGGGTTGCAGATCCAGGACCCCAATTCTTTTGGGCTTGAAGGCGATCATTTTGGAAAGAAAAAATTTACTCTGGCTTTTATTTTTTTATTTTTTATTTATTTTCATTAAGTCACGTTAATTTCTCAAAATTTTTAATTAATGTTCAATTTCCCCACGATTTACTCAATCTTGAAGTGCTTTTCAAATTTTATTTTGGATATTTATTACGATTATTTTTACTTCTTAAGTTTTTTTTTTTTTTTTGCATTATCATTTAATTTTCATCATATACAAAATTTTTATTTAATATATTAATTTCATTTTTATATTCTATATAAAATTTTTAATCGAATTGATATCATTAGTCAAATGCTATAATGAAAATTTAATATAAAAATCAAATTTAACAATAATAATATATAAGATTTATGATATATAAATTATTTTTCATTTAAAAAAATTACCTATTCTTAAGAGCTACCACATAGCTTTTATTTTTTATAAAATATTCTAAATAACAAGCAACCAAAAATTTAATTTTTATAAATTAATAGCATCAGTCCTTTTATCCAGTAAGTAGTTAAACATGCTATTCAATAAAGCAATTTCATCTTCGTCACTGAAGACTCGCTAGAATTTTGGCTTACTTGCATCTTCTTCAATTCCCTTATTCACCTTGTCATGTTCAATTTTCTTGTGCACCTCCTCCTTAAGAGCAACAGCTGTAGATACTTTCTTGTTGTGCCCTTTGGATTTTACAAATTCCATATAAGTTTTGCTAGGTCATTAGGTTAAAGTTTTAATCGATGAAATCGATGTTGTTTTGGTCTTTGAAGTTTTAACCATAGGTTTTGTAGCAAATGGCTTTACACTGGGTGATCGAGAATGGACTTGGAATTCGTGGAATGGGAAAAGAATAGAAGCACTAATGGTAATTGAAATGTTTTTGGGAGGTACAATTTTCTGTTTGGAATTAAAAGAAGAAGATGATGAGGACGATGATGATCATGATGATGAAGTGTGTTCGCCTTCTTTCGATGAAGACGAAGAAGAAAGAATTGTAGTTGCCATAGATTTCAAATTTGGACACCGTTGACAAAGAAAGGTTGTGGTTTTAAATGGAGAAAAACTAAAAAACTAATGATGACAAGCCGTCTCTTTCTCTCTTTGTTTATTTATTTTTTGTTTTGGAGAATAGTATTAGCATTTAAACATTGGCAGCTTGCTCCAAATCCAAATGATTAGAATTTAGGTTACATTTATTCAAGGTCTTTTAGATTTCATCACACCTTTTGGTGCAGTGAAATCTAAGGGAAAAGTCTATTGGAGGTGCATTTAGATGCACTTCTAGTGGAAATACAACCTCCAAGGGTTTAATTGTGGACCAGAACAGGTATTGTTTTATTATGCCATTTAGGTTTTGCGAACTCCAGGTGAGTTTCATTAGGTTATTAGGCTAAAGTTTTAGTAGATGAAACCAATGTTGTTTTGGTCTTTGAAATTTCAACAACGAGTTTTGTAGAAAATGGCTTGACATTAGGTGATTGAGACTGAACTTGGGATTCATGGAATAGGAGAGGAGTAGAAGCATTGCTAGTAATTGGAGTGTTTTTAGGAGGTGCGATTTCCTATTTGGAATCAGAAGAAGAATGATAAGAAGATGAAAAAGAAAAAGTGTTTTCCCATTCTTCCTATGAAGATGTAGCCATAGATTTCAAACTTAGACAACATTGACAATGCAAGGTTGTGGTTTTAAATTGAGTGAAACGAGAAAACTAATGAAGCTAAGCTCTCTTTTTCTCTCTTTGTTTAAGCTTTTGTTTTGGAAAATAGTATTAACACTTAAACCAGCATGCTCCAAATCTAATTGATTAGAGTTTGCATTGCATTTATTCAGAGTTCTTTAGATTTCATCGCACCCTTCGATGCTATGAAATCTAAAGGAAGATGAGGGGTTTTACCTCCTATTAGTCTGCATCTCTATTGCCTGCACCTCTAATGTAGACGCAAACTCCACCGGCTCCTTCAGATAACTAGAAGGGTAGCAGTCTAATTATGGACTAGAACAAGTGCTTTCGTGTTGTACTGTTTGGGTTTCACAGATTCGAAGTGAGTTTTACTGGGCTGTTAAACTGAATTTTTAACAAATCAAACCATTAATGTTTTGGTCTTTAAACTTTCAACCATGAGTTTTGTAGCAAATGGCTTAAAACTAGGTGATTAAGAATGAACTTGGGATTCATGGAACGAGAGATAAGTAGAAGCATGGGTAGTAATTGGAGAGTTTTGGGGGAAGTGCAGTTTCTTCTTTTGAATCAGAAGAAAAATGACAAGAAGAAAAAAATGTCTTTCCCTGCTTCCGATGATGATGACGAAGAAGAAAGATTAGTAGTAGCCATATATTTCAAACTTGGACACCATTAGTAGTGAAAGGATATGGTTTTGAACAGAAGAAAACGAGAAAACTAATAATGGCAAATCTTTTTCTCTCTTTATTTAGCCTTTTATTCTGGAAAATAGTATTAGCATTTAAACTTTAACAACATACTTTAAATTCAATCGATTAGAATTTGGATTACATTTATTCAGGATCTCTTTGGATTTCATCACACCCTTCAATGCGGTGAATTTTAAGAAAAAGTGAGAGGTTTTGCCCCCACTAGTCTGCATCTCCATTGGAGGTGCATTTGGATACATTTCAAGAGAACATACAACTTTTAGCAACCCTTTGGCTTTTAGTTAGACCGGAAGGGCAGAGGTCCAGTTGTGGACTGCATCGGTGTTTTTTTATTATGCCATTTGGGTATTTTCATCAATATTTTAAAAAAGATCAATTTCACTTTAATTTAATATTTTATTCATACTATCTTGTCAGAATATTTGTTTTATTTAATTTTAAAGTGATACAAATTAATTTTAGCTCTTAAAAATAAAATATTTTTAATGAAAATCTTTCCTGAAGTGTCCACCAAAGAGAACAGAGGAGATGGGCAAGATTATTCTGTTAATAATTGTTAAATAATAAAAAGCCCGACAAAAAGGAAATTAAGATTATAATTCCATTAGAAAAAGACATAAAAATGTAACTGTTAAGAAAAATAAAAGATTCATTAGACACTCAAATTTGATACACTCGAAATTTTTTTATATAAAATGTAGGTAGTTTTTTTAATAAAAAAATAAGTATTTTTTTAAATAAATAGATAATTTTAACTTTTAATATTAAATGGGTAATTTTTAAATGTAAATTTATAGTTTTTTAAGAAATTATTGATTTTTTTAACAAAATTATAATAAAAAATTGAAAAATATTTGTATCCTTATTTTATCTTAAGAAGTTAATGAATCTTTTACGTAAATTCATGATATCACTTAATTAATAACATCAAACTTAATTTATTTATTTTATAATAGTACAGATAAATGAAGATAATTTATTTGACGGTAAAAACAACTTTTAAAGCACAATAACGAATTATGATAAACTGTAGATTTTCTTCCAATGCCCTGGATATTCAATCACGCCTATAATTTTATCAAACATAATCTGTCAATACTGTTAAATGCTGTAGGTTAATAATTATCAAGTACAATTTCATTTCCATTTATATTAATTCATTTTCTACTAACTACTATGAAATAAAAATAAAAAAACTAATAAAACAAAAAGTTAGCAGAGAATAAAAAACAAAAATTTTTGTTTTGATGAATTTTCAATTAAACCCACCTAAAATATAATTAATTTCTCATAAAATTATGACTTTAGTAGCGAGTTGATAATATACCTTTGCAGGCAAATTTAACTGAATCCTTGTAAATCCTGCACCAAAAAAAAAAAAAAAAACCCTCAATCAAGAAATCATAAATCAACTATAATTGATAACATCGAGAAGAAAAGGGAAGAATCATATAGAGATAAAATAATATTAATGAAAAAAATATAAAAGAAAACAACAAAAAATTAACAATTCTCTGGGTTTTATTCATTCGCAAGTTTCATTAATTTGCTGATTTTTAAAGATATTAGGATCATTTTACTTTTTCATAAAGCGACAAACTTGAACCCAAAAGTGTATGGAGTCATGTTGAATGTCATTATAAGGTGAAACTGATATTAGAGTACAATCAAATGCAAACACTTAACGTTATTTTGCTCACATGAACTTTCAAGAACACGGCTTCACTAAGCAAACCCAAAAAAAAAAAAAAAAGTAATTCAAAGAAATGCATTTTTCAAAATTAAAATTCCAAATCAAGTTCATTTTACAGCAATTGAAAGCATTTAGAACAAAATCTCAACATACATCATCTAATTTATGATATAAACCCTACTATCCTCTGCAAATATTATCATCATAACCATCATAACATGAAAATGCATGAAGAAAAAATAAATAAATTCTGTAAAAAGCAATCAACCATTTTTAAGAGATTTTAAGAAAGAAAGTAAAAGCAATTTTCCCAAAAAACACAATTGATATGTACAAAACCTAAAGTATTTATGCTCTCTCCTTTTTTTTTTTTTTGAAATAAAAGTATTTATACTCTCAAAAAACCGAAGTTGTCATTCAATAAGAAAAATAACAGAAAAATAAAATTAATCAAAGAATTAAACTGAATTTCAAAGAAATATAGATTAAAATTTTAGATAAAGCAATAAATTATGGAAAAAAAATTCTTAAAAATAAAATATTAAGTACCATTAATAGGAGAGATTAAAACATGGGATTGAAGAGAGGAAGACGTAAAGAAGATGAAGAGACAAAAGAGAACATTTTTGAAATTGAAACTTTAAAAAAATTAAAGACGAAAATAAGAAATTAAAAAAGAAAACATTTATGAGATGTTAAGGGAAAAGTGCACTTATGGGTAACGTCCCAATTTAATACAAAAATAATATAACAATGCTGGAGAATGTCATAAACAGGGATAGAGTAACGAGCGTTCGTTGCCCATAATTAATGTTGATAAATCAATTTAATTTAAATGATTAAAATATAATTAAATTTTAAATATCTAGTTTACCCTATTTATTTTAAAACAGAGGTGGAAATATATGTAGATATTTAAAAAATTGCCCGACGGACGGCTTTGCTAGCAAATTTTGGTCACCGCCATTGACTTGCTCCCAGCCCAAATATAAAAGAGAAAAAAATAAAAATAGCGTGGAGTCCTCGCGGACTTAGATCTCAATTCTCAAACATAACTGGGGCGGTTAAAAAATGACAGCTGTCCAAGTGCACATAGTTTATCTAATTCTGTTTGCAGAGAACCCAAAGACGTTTTCCTAATTATTTAAACAAAGATTTGAGTACGTTGGCGAAGATATTTTCTTCTCTCTCTTCCA
>JAQSVH010000008.1:2155184-2176388 GCA_029448705.1 Adansonia digitata
TTATAGTTAGTTTTTAAGTAAAAATATAAATAATTAATTATTATTTCAAGTGGAAAGACAAATTTAAAGTTAAAAAAACACTTTAGTTAGTTTTTTTTTCTAATTTCAAATTGGCTTTTTATCACTTAACTTATGACGCTAAACTCAGCTATGAGTTTTTTTAATAGTATTAACAAGTAAAAAAATTAATTATTATTTCAAATGAAAAGACAAAAATATTTTTAATTTTTAATTTATTATAATAACTTTAGTTAGTTTTTCTTTTAATTCAAACTGAATTAATGTCACTTAACTTATAACATTAAACAAACCAAAAATTTTATTAATAGTTTAAAGAGTTTTATCAATAATATTGATTATCATTCCTCTTTCTAGAAAGTTGCAATATCTTCGTTACTCTATTTTATTATGTGGAAGACACTTCAAATTTTGATTACTGCGTATAATAAAATGTTATAACTTGGCCTACTTGTAGGGCTGTTAATGAACCAAATGAATTGAGTTGGAAGGAATAAACTTTTATTTATATTTGTTTGTTTATTTTTAAGTTTGTTCATGTTTGGTTTGTGTTTATTATAAATTTTAAGTCGTGTTTATTTTTTAAAATTAGATATTTTTATGTTCATTTATTTACATTAAATAAACTTGTTTGCAATCACTAAAAGAATATGTTCATGAATGTATAATTAAAAATATTCGTGAACAATTAAAAACATGTTCACGAACAATAAACAAATAAATTTAAACAAAAAAAGAAATACGTTTATTAGTTTTAAATATAAAAAAATAAAACATAAATATTATTAATTATATTATAAATAGATCACAAATAATAATATTATAATTGTATTATAATAAAAAAAACCAGTTTCAAACAATCTCTAAACGATTCACAGACGAACTTATTTGTAAATATAAATAAAACGAATATACTATAATCGTGTTCAATTTGTTTAATAAATAAACCTCAAATCTTATTTATGTTCGTTTATTTAATTTAATAAATAAATATAAACAAACAATAATTGAACCGTTTATAAATTATCCATTAAACGCTTTAATCATTTATAACCTATTAAATATTAATATTTAGCAAGTTAGTGGTTCGTGAATCCCAGCAAAAACCATTGTTTCAGGGTTTTATCTTGCAGCGCCAACCAAATCTTTTAAAACTTTTATAATTGAGCTTCCTGAAACTATATTTTAAAGTTCATTTTATATATGTAGTAATATATTTTTATTATCTCTAAGGCACTTGAAATTTTGAATATTATCACCACTAAGCATAATAAATGTTCAACTTGCCCGACTTGCGTAAATAACAATATTAATATCATATCAACTTGACGGTTTGTAAGTATCCCAGCAAATCCCTTAACTTGTTTTATGATTTATGGTTGTGGGCTGACAATTCTACCGAAAGGGCTGCTCTCCTATATCCCAACCAAAAATTTGTTTTAGGAGGGAAACGCTAATTATGCTGGATGATAGTGATTAAAATAATATTTACAAAATAAATTTATAATTAATATATTTTTATTAAATTTGGTGAAAATAATATATTAATATTTTAATGTATAAACAACCTTTAACAGAATATTTGACGGAATAACCAAATTCCCTATAAGGTTGCGAGTATAGATAACAAAGGCTTTTGCATGAAATAATAATAATAATAATAAAGGACTAAATGCCAGCAATGCAGTGGCTTAAACTGTTTGATATTTGTAACATGTGTCCGCTTAATCGGAATTTAAAGAATATTTATTTATTATTTATTATATTTAATATATATTTTTCATAAACTTAAAAGTAATATATTAATTATATTTTTAATCTCATATATATCACATTAATCCGTGATATTAACTTGATATCGATCTGTATGAAAAAAAAATGAAGCTAGATTTGAAATTTTATAAAACTAATTGTCTATTAAAGTTCTTTAAATTAAATTATTATAACTCAAGCATAAAATGTTAATCCAAAATCTTTTTTTTTTTTAAGAAATTAACCATATTTCCATCGAGATATTTATTTTTTAAGATATGATTTAACTTTTTTTTAATGCAAAGAATGGAAGTTTTTAAGGGAAAAAAATTAGAATAGAAAATAAAAATATATTTCTCTTTGGTAATATCAGCAATAGTCTTACTCAAGATAAAATATGTCAAAGAAAAAAAATAAAAAAGGAGCTTGAATGATTAATATTAGACTTACTCATAAGTTTGGGTTACCCAATTAAGTCCAAAAATCTGTTCGATATTTGAAAGAGTTTAGACAAAAATATTAGACTTGAAAAATAGGCTTGGACAAAAAATTAAATCCGATTAAAAATAAATCGGGTCTTGGGTCCAACTTTCAAAGCACGAACTCAACCCGGCTCAATTTATTTTACTATTAAATTATATATATTTATTTTATATTTTATGTATTATGTAATTTTTATCATATAAATAATACATATATAATATTACAGTATAAATTTTAAAAATTAAGTTAAATTATTTATATTTATAATCTTAATGAAAAAATTATTAAATTAATAAAGATTAAATTTTAAAAAAATATTTTTTTAAACATAAATTATAAAAATTATAATATGTGACAGACTAAACGAGTTTAAATTATCTATTTATAAATATAAACAGATTTGAATAAAATTTAAAATTAATATTTTAAATTAAATTTAAAATAAATATATTTGATATTAATACATATTCAAAGTCGATCTTACCTATAAACAAACCTAATCAAAGCTGCTGGAAATTAGGGTCACCGCAGTTGCCCTAACGGGCCAAAAATAGTGAAAGAGGAAAAAATAGAAAAAAACGAGTGGAGTCAAAGAGGTCTAAGACCATAAAAATAATTGGGCGGCTATAAAAGCGACAGCTGTCCAAGTGCACAAACGTAACCTACTTTTGTTTGCAGAAAATCTGAAAACCGTTTCGTTATATATTTAAACAGGGAATGCGTGTCGGTGTTGGTTGGCGCAGATATTTTCATACATTACGACGATTTTGATTTTTGATAGTCCAGGCGAACGGTAAACAAATCTATCACCGTCTCCCCTTTTCCACTGATTTCTTCTTTATCTGCTTCTTTACTTTGATTCTCCGCTTTTTTTTTAGTACAGTTCGTCCATGCACTTCCTTTCTTCGGAGAACTTTCATGGCGATCGCTGCATGTTAACGGCTGTGCTAAGGGCTTACTCTTTGTTTCAGATTCCCTACAACTCGTTTTGTGTTTTTTTTTTTGTTTTTCTCCTTCTTTCCTTGGATTTATCCGTTTCTTGATGTACTGTTTTCTAATTTTTTAAGAATCGGTTATAGGTTAGGTCAATGCCTTCAAAAACTTAATCTTCGAGGAAGTGCTTAATTATATGCTTTTGAGTTTCTTCGCACTTCTTTATATATAAGTATTAGTTCTTGTCATAATTTGTTTTACTGAATTTTTTCAATATATCAGTTCATGTATAATTTGATCATGTTTGTTCTTTGTTTTTCTTCTTTTTAGTGTTGTGAGTTTGACATGTTTTACCACTTTACCTTGTCAAATCAACGAATTTACTTCTTATTGCAAACTGCAATCTTATGGCTTTCTTTTTGCTATTGTTTTCCTTTTTTTTTTTTCTATTTAATCATTATTTTGGAAAGAGTACTAGTTGCAATTACTAGCTATATGCTACGATGCCTTTGGATTTTTCCCCGCCACTGTAATCGCACGCAAGAAACTAAAAATCATCAATAAAAAAAATTTTTGTTTTCTAGATAATGCTGGTACTTGTTATTTAATGGAAGGGAAATGTTGTGGTCTTTGTGGCTGGTTGCCGTTGGTCTTAGCTGTTAGAATGTCGCTGTGATTATGGCTTTACTCTTTGAGAAAACGCATGGTTCTATGCGTGCGGGTTATGAGAGATGCGTTCAACGTCTGAGAACCAAGAAGTGAGATTACTTGAGAACTGAGAAGGATATTGATTATGTTTTTAAATGATGAAAACATGTAAGACAGGGAAATGCTGTCTATAAGACCTGTTATCGGGATTCAGCTTGTTTGACCGATATGTCTTCTTTGTTGATGTGCTTTAGCTTAATAGAGGTAAATCAAAATTGCTGGTTTATGATTTGTTTCTTTGTGATATGAGGTTGCTGACTAAATGGATTTAATTTGTCGTTTATTAGTGATATATTGGATTAGAAACTTATTTTAATCGGATTTCTGCAATGCTGTTATTTGCATTGTTAGTCTTTGTAATAATTAATTGAATTTCTAACCTATATTACTGTGTAAATATTGCTTTCTAAGGCTTTTTCTTTGAATTGTTCTGAATAGGATTACCATCTTTAAAGTTAACAAAAAAATGGTATTATCTTTGGCATTGCTACTCATTAGATTCCATTTTTATGGAGAACGATGTGGGTGTTGGTTTTTTCTTGGATAATAGTCATTTTTAATGAGTTATTGTATTTATATCATAGTGATATTGTATTCAGGGGAGGGTAATAGATTTGTTTTGATTGATTTTTTTTTTGGGGGGGTAATGTTAACATTTTAGGAGAACATTAAATTAGTTTGATAAATTAACTCTAAGTTATGCCATTAGTAGTAATTTGCTAAAATTTTATTGTCGTTTGATATTTAAATTCAGTAATTGGTCATTAATAATTTCTCCTTTGGTAATCCTTTTGGGTTCTTAGGGGAAATATTGCTAGTAGTAAGAGTAGCACTCAAATAAATTCCTTAACCTTCATGGAATTGTTAGTTCAATTATGGTTGTCAACAAAAGCTTCTCTGTTCTCTATTGGCATGTCTGCTAGCAACTATCCAGGTCTACATTGTTTGTACTTGCTGTGCGGCTGTCAGAAAACGTGTGTCCATCACAAGTACATTCAATCTTCTTAATCTTTTTACTTATATTTGGAGGGCCCCTAATATTCGTGAAATCTTTGAGGTGCCCATTACAGGTGTTCTAGGACGGTAAAGAGTGGTAACAACTTTACATGGATTTTTAAGCGTTAATATTTCATATTCTTAAGGTTTTCTAGTGAATAATGTTTTTCTTCGGAAGTTGAATGATAATTTAATGGATAGGCTTTGGCTTTAATTTTTTTTCATCCTTTTTATTTTCTCTCAGTCATGTTCCATTTTTGTTTCTAAAGTAACTTCATTTTTACCTAACATAAAAATCCTACAATTATTACTCCCATGTGTACCCTTATTTGTCTATTCCATATCACTTGAAGAAAACTGGATTGAACTCTATTCGATTTATTTAAAAAAAAAATTTTTTTTGCATCATAATAGGTCCTAACAGATTAGATTATTTGCCTCAAATATGATTTAATTAAATATGGCTTCCATAAACTCATTATGCCAATGAATGCAACATGTACTTGGTTGCCTATTTTATTGAAAATTCTAGCTGTGCTATTTCTTTGGACTGAAATTTGACTTGTTTCAAGAAGCAGGTTGAACAAAAAACAATGGAAGGATACCAAAGAGAGTGATTAAATTATGGTACTTCAAGGTTGTAGATCAATAGATCCAAAAGAACACCCCACGCTGAAAAGTTTCGATGAAATCTCCATATATACCTTACAAGGTGCTTAGTATTCCTGGGGAAGCCGTCCTTAACAACCTTGATTCCTTGGTAACTTTAGAGTCCTAATCTGTGACTACTTATACATCCCTTTTACAGATTTCTCAGCAAGTTAAAGTCACATGCTTGTTACTTGAATTTTATAAATATGAGGGTTTTAAATACAAAGGTGAAAACATGTTGAATCTACTTATTAATTCAATATTTGCTTGCCTAATTCCAAGTGGCCGAATGCAACCCAGCAGTTTTGGGTCACTATATGGCTAAAGGGGACAGCTGTAATGATGGTGGCATGGCAAGTAGTTTAGTTTTGTCTAAACTCAAGCTTTACTTGTTCTTCATTTATGGTGTGTGAGTAGGACTCGAAATCTTTGCTTGTAGCTGTAGTCGTTTGTACATGACACAAATATTTTGGGGTTCTTGAGTTGATAGGTGGAGCTAAAAGCTAGCTTAGAGGTATGGTCTGTTATAAAGGGCAAATTTATTGTGGAAGTCCAAAGCTAAACTTTGTAAAAACCCACGTGAATTAAGAAGATTACATCCTTTGAAGTTATTTTCATTGGTTATTCACTAAATTGAAGTAAAATATCTTACGACTCTTATAGTTGAAAAATGCATATGTAAAGTCATTTATGGGACTACCAATCTTCTAATCGAAGAGGAGCACATGCTAAGTGGTTCTAAAATTTTGACAGATATAGGAGATTTTTAAAATTTTAAGCATATATCGGTTGAATGATTCTTCAATAGGCGACCTTGTTTCATAACAGGTTTCTCTTTATGCAAACAAAGTTGTTTTTGGTATATTATTTTGCTATAAAATGCTTTGCGCTCAATTATTCTCTTAAGGATTTGTTTTATGACCTATAAGTGTCAGGATCACACGGTTTTATGGAATTAGAACTTTAGTTCTTGTTTAGGTAGCAGAAGACTTCTCTTCCATTCATTAGTATCTTTAAGTCCTTAAAGTGTCCTTGGACGAACTAGTTAGTTAAGACATAACCTCAATGCTTCAAAAAGCTCAATTGTGATCTTGTCAGATCCTACAAGAGAACATATCTTTATGTCTGGTTGTACATGTGCTTCTGCATTTATGTGCATGTCTGTAAAGATGCTTATTACTATTTTCTTTCTTCCATTTGTTTCAGAAGACTTTGCATACCACTTCATTTCAACCATAGCGGTAGGCAGTGTACTGTTATCAGCTGGTACATATTGGTTTTATGGTAAAATGAAACATTACTAGTGTCGTATTATTTTGTTTTTGTACTGGTACATATCAACCCTAATGGTCAATACTAGTACATATTGGTTCATTTTTTTTTTAAATTTTATTTATTTGATTTTTTTAAAACAAATTTCTACTATTTTTATATCTTGGTCATTTTTATTTTTTTTCATAATTACATTTAAAAATAAACCATGTTCATTAAATTGGATTATTGAACCTAATTAATAGTAATTCGCCATATATTTTTAAAATATTTTTATACTTATTTATTTGATGTTTAAATAATTTTGGATATTAAATATTTATAATTTCAAAATTTATATTTGCATATAAACATATATACATATATAATGGAGGTAGATTTGTATGTCTATATCATGTACATATATATTTTATTAAAGAACTTGAAAATATGCTATAAATATATATATATGTATGAAAAAAAAATTTGAAAAATACTGATAAACTTAAAATGGTACAGTAAAACATACCGGTACTGGTACATATCAGTGTCAGGAAAAAAAAAGGCTACGTTCCATCGGTACGATATTGACTACTTCGGCTTCAACAAGCCAATGAGTTTAAATTGATTGGCACTTTATGTCTGTGTTCAGTTCAAAACTGCAACTGGGAGTTGGAAAATTACCTAGAAATTAGAATATAATATTAAATCCCCTTCCATGCTGGTGTTTTGGAATTTGTTGAAATAGGGGTCACTCTGCTTGCAGTTACATATTACGACTTGTTGAAGGATAACCATTTGTAGATCACAGTAATTATCAACTGTATAATTTAAGGAAAATTAACATGTGTATTTGTTGAAGTTTTACTGTCCTACCGTTTTTTTGAAGAAATTTTTTCTCCTGTGACTGATACATATACTGGCAGATCTTATCCTCATGGGAAAAATAGATCCATGTGATTTATTACTAAGATCCATTTTGTAGTCCAAGATTATGAGAAAAATATTTCTTAACTTACTAATGCTCTGAAGGACTTTACTTCTTGCCAGCCAACGTGCCACTCTGGCATTTATAACTGTATGTCTGTTTTCCTAACATGTATCTTTTCCAGGAGAAAAATGCTGATACCTTAAAATATTGAAAGTTTCCTGGGTTATGTGACCTCTGTGCAACTAGCAAAGGCTGTCTCTTCGCCAAGCACAAGAACTGTTCTTTACCTGGCTGCTGGGAATTAATTATGTGTATTGTGGAGTGAGTTTCAAAATTTCTTGAATATCTGCATTTCCTGTAGATCATATTTCACTGGGGATATTTTAGTGCTAGAATATTGCTGGCTGTGTGGTTAAAACTTTCCTCCCATCCTCCCTGGTTTTTGAATTCTATGAAGTTGTTTAATTATTTGCTTTTCTTGCATATGCATTTTAGTTTATGCATGAATGCCTGCTGTTGAGTACAATTTTTTCACGTTCTATGTAATTATATCACCATTCATCATGACATTTATTGTATGAATTATTTGCAAGTAGCTAATTTTCTACTTTGTAGTCAATACAATTACCGATGAAAATGAAATTTCGTTATGCCCTCTGCATTGGACCATCTGTCTCATTACACAGAGAACTGTAAAAGTAAAGGTAATGAGTGGTAAGGAGTATCCTCCTGCAATGGTGATTCTCCATGCGAGGTAGCGTGCTTAGAAAATTTTTGGCCTGCCTAAATTAGTTGTAAAACCAGGTTAATTAGTAAGGCAAATGAATTTCCCAAGTTATTTTTTATTATGAAATGAAGTTGCTTGTTATATTGTTAGTGCCTTAGTAATTATGTATATTTAATTAGTAGTTTGTTTGATTGCCCCTGCCTCTTCTTTTTTCAGCATTAAGTTTTTTCCTTTATCTAGGATGGGAGCTATTAGAAGAAAGTAAAGCCGATCTAAGAAAGTTTTTATTGGATAACACAAGAAGTAGCACAATTGCTTTTGCAGTTGGTAAATCAATTTTGTTGAACACAAAATGCTCACAAGGCAGCTGAGTAACATCAGACACAGACAGGGCATTCTAATTATTGCCTAAATTTACATCAGATAACTTGTTTCTCTGTTCATTACAGCAACCTAAAGTTTGTTTCATTAAACATTTCATATAAAACTTTTTTAATGCTGAATATACTTCATCTAATAGCGGGAATATGAAAGCTTACTGGTATAAGCTTTAGTCCTTAACCACGGGCAAGTTGTTGATAGGGTACTGATGATGTACATCCATAGTTGTCCGACCAGTTTGCAAATGCAGTTATAATCTGTTGGAATTTTGAGAAGTTATTTTTAGGATTGATTTTGAAATAATTTTTTTTTTACTAGGCTTCTGTTTGCTGTAGCTTTTAAAACAGAATTGAATGGAACAATTACCCCAACTTCGTTGATTTTGCTGGTGCATCATTTGTAGGAGGTAGGGGCTGGCTTAACTGGAGATGAACAGGTGCATGCAGATCATATCCGTGGTTGAAAGTATAATTTGGATGGGAGCTTCTGTTACCTTCATTTGCATCCCTTGTTCCATAAACCTGAGACCCAAAAATTGTGGTACCTAGGAGTATCAGAAGAAAATCTTCATTTGCTTAAAATTCAAGATTATTTCATGGGCTTTGTGGCATACTGGTATTGGTTAGTCAGACTTCTGTTCCATTACGTTCATGAGAACCAATGAAAAAGTTATAGGGGAAGTATGATTCATAAGTGAAAATGAGATATTCTTAGCAATTATCAAGTTTTCTACGTCAGTACCTTCTTTCGAAGTTCATTATTTTCTTGGCACATGAGGTCTAACTTCTTATAAAGTTCTAGATTGTCCTGATGAATGAGGTGACCCTGCAATTCAATAAATGAAAGTTACTCAACAGGAAAATATGTTGTGAAAAAAATAAAAAATGCAGCAAACTTTGAATGTAACCTTGTGGTTTAGCTCTTTGATTTCTTCTGTTAGAATTTGGTCCTACAAGCAGAAAATAACAGAGAAGCAATTGCATAAAATATTATCATCAAATTTTGAATGTTATTGGTGAGATTTTCATTCAATTCTAATGTTGTCGTACCTTTTTCATGCGGACACCTTTCAAACCCATTTCAAGTTGGTTTTCCAGGTTTTGTAGATCGTTGGTGCTTAAATCAGATAGTTCTTCTCCCATCAATTGCCTGCAACACATCACAGTGGAATGTTATGTAAGCTATTGCCTATATCATGGTATGGAAAATCCCACTATATCATGTTTTAAAGGTTCTTATCAACCATGAAGAATGCACTGTTAAGAACTTTGTTATTGAGAGTGTTTTAAGTGATTTTTACCATTTTTAATATCACGTTATGCATGTCATACAGTAGATGATTTACGTTTTGGGAAATTCCCTTAGCAAGATTTGCTGTTGATTTTGTGTTTTATTTGATTTAGTCCTTGAAATTTCCTCGTTTTAATGGCTTATTTATAAAATTATACATGAGATCTTTCTTATAGGATGCAAAAATCACCAGTGACGATGAAGATGGGAGATAGTTTTTGGGTCTTAGTAAGATCTAATTTCAAAATCAATTGAGTTTTAATTTTCCTATTAAGTGCAGCATGGAAGTTGGTGCTCTTCTTATGTTGATGAAATAAGACAATTCTTATCCATGTTCACAACAAAGTGAGGATAGTTGTGTTGAAATAAGTAGAGAAGATGCTTGAGGTGTGCATGTCATGGGTTAAATCGTGAAGTAAAAAAAGGTTATATGTGAGCAAATCATGGTGATTTTTATATATTTGTTGAGGACAATATTTTAAGGGTGTGTTTGGATGAGGGATTTTAAGAAGGGAATTCTTTTGTAAAGAGATTTTCAAAATTCTAAAATGAAATTTCTTTGTTTAGTAAAATAAAATTAGGATTTGAAAATCCTTAGAATTTGAAAGAGGAATTTTAGATAGTTCAATTTCAGTTTTTAAATTTCACCTCTGGAGGTGGAATTTGTAAAATTCCATAATTTTTTTACTAAGATATTAATATTTATTAAGCTTCATTTTCTAACTCTATTATTAATTTTTTTATTTTAACTAAATAAAGTCACTTTAATTTCTTTTATCTTTTTATGTTATTAGAAATATTTATACATTTTTACAAATCTAATTACATGCATATTGCATATTTTTCTTATTTATTTTTAATATTATTATTTATAAATATTTTGTACTTTATCAAATTCCAATATTCAAAATTTCTTTCTAAAAATTATTTATCCAAACAATACAATTATAAATGCTAGTATTTTGAATTGATAAATTTTGAAATGCGAGTATTTTAAAATTCTTCAAAATTTTTAAATTCTTCATCCAAACACACTGTAACAGTTTTTGGAAGTAGTTGTTAAAAAGCTTAATTTACTAGTAGACAACAAAGCTCATAAAACATTTTGTTGTAAACAATTAGACTGTGAGACATAATCAGAAGTTAAACACATTTGTTCAACAGACTACAACTGTTAATAAAGATGACTATATTATTAAAATATTTTTACAACTAAACCCTAATTGCCCCCACTAAGATTATGATGTCCCTTTAATTATATTATAAAAATGCTTTAAAAATTTTAACTTCATATTTTGCCCCCTATTGGAATTGACAAAAAATTAAATATGTATCACATCATTTTAACTATTGAAAAAAAATCAAAAGTTGGGGCATTTTTTTTTTACTTCTTAGCAAATTTTCAAATATGAGTTTCATGTCTATAGAAGTAGCTAATTTCTTGCATTAAATTTACAAGTTCAAAGATTTCTAGAAGTGTTTTAGTGTGATGAAATAGAGGTTTTTAGTACCTGTGGTATTCTTGCAAGTATTGTAGTCGTTGCTTCAAGCTTTCTGCCTCCCTTTGCCAAAACTATCAAGTACAAAGTCAATTATTAAGTAAGAGTCATATTCTTAAATATGAGGCAGTTCATTGTAAACTAATATTATAAGAGATGTAAAAATTGAAGTACATGTCAAAGAACTTGGGAGATTAGTCCCTATTCAATGACAATACAATGTCAACTACTTATGAGTTACTTGACGGTGGGTCAACTCACTTTGTTGTTGAGTTCACATTAAAAAAAAAGCAACTTGAGTGAAACCAAGTGATCTAATACACAGAATGAAGCTGTTTGCAAGCTTAATCTAGCATTTGTTTTTTCAGATATTTTGTTAAAGGGATGTTAAAGGGCTTTGTCTCAAGTTTGAGCTAGATTCTTCTTTGTTGATTATAAAGCTGAATTAAGCTGGCTAAATTTGATGCATAGACAGTATGGAGGCTGAAAAATTTCTTAAATCTGCTAAGGAGTTTAAATCGATTGTTTCTTTAACACTGTGTTTGATAGGAAGACAGATGGAGGGGACAAAATTAAGGAATGGAAAAGGGAAGGAAAGGATGGAAACTTCCCCTTGTTTAGAAGAAGATGTTATGGGAAAAATTGTGAATAAAATCATGATTTAGACGAATGAGTGGTTTCCTCCCACTTGTGCAACAATTGGATTTTGAGAGAGTGGAAAGATGCAAATCTACTTATTTTTTGCCTTGTTTAGTATTCCTTGCGGAGGATTTACAATCCCTCAATCTTTTCATTCCATCATTTTCTTCCCTTTTTTCTCCTTTCGAACTAAATGCTCTTTTACTTTATGCTTAGATTATATTTGTTTTGTTGCACCAGCATTCTATCCTTTAGAATTTTCTATACAATTGTCATTTAAAGAAAGGTGAAGAATTTTCTATGTAGGAGACCTATTCAAGGGCAGGGTTATCTGCTCAAGTTCAATGGCAAAAAGGTTAGGTCTGAACTAAATGCCCATTTTCTAAATGGGCCAAGCCTTAGGCAGGAAATTTTAGGCTCAAGCCCGAGCTGCTTAGTATCTTTCATATGATTATTAATTTTATTTTATAATTTTAACAAGTTCCCTCCTTGTCCAAGATTTTGTCACTTCTTTCTCCTCCTTTCCATTGTTTCCTTAGAAAGCACTTTCCAAGGAAAGAAAACAAAGGCTGCAAATCTATGATGGCTCTGCAAAAGGAGGTTCTGGCAAGCTCCTAATACTTGTAGACATTGAAGTTACCACAGAATTGGAAAAATTTACAAGTGCTTCTTTTTCTTTTTCATTTTTGAATTTTTTTTTGGTTGAAATGGACTTTTAATAGTTAATTTATAATTATTCATAATTGATTTTTATATTTTTAATGACTAAAAAGTTAAAATTTGGATTTTTGTGAATAGCAAAATGTGGAACAGTTATGTTTGGGAATGTTTATGCTTTTTTGCACTTTGGGTGGGATCGGCCTGGGAATACCTTTGGTAACTCAGCTCGAGTATGGTCACAGAAGGCTACCCATATTTCGACTAGGGGTTGGGTCTGGGCAAACAAAAATGATGTTAATACCTTGTCTGCGCGCGGCTCGGCCCACGAACAGGTCCGCTATGCTGCTACGTTGTCCAAATGTTGTCTTATATCTCATTCTACCTCTTATTTGTATCTTGTGCTTTCTCGGAATGTATACCATGTTTAACAGGGAGGATGGAAAGGGAGAAAGATGCAAAATTCTTTATTCTAAATGTTGAGATGTATAATTTGCACTATTTTGTAGCTCAACCATCAAGTTTAGACGTTTTTATTCCTTTCCCCTTTCTATCCTACCAAGTGGTGTGTTAAAGCAATGATCTAAATATCCTCTTGATGCTTAGTTCATAAGACTATGATTAGATGAGGTGAATATTTTTGTTGATATAGTGATTGCAAATAAAAAATTTTAAACATGAAATCGTTTTTAAAAGAAGTTTGAGTGTCTTTATTTTATTTTGAATGATAACTTCTGTTATTGGGATAACTTATGTATTTTGGTAATTGTTGAAGTGTGGTGGCTTATTGCTAAATAGATTTGGTGGTTTACATTTCATCACTTTAAGCTATGGTTGTTAGAAGGTAAAGGACTTGTACTCTAAACCTGAGGTATAGGTGTTATTACACCAAGTCCTTGTGAGGTTGGGATTAGGCTATGGCTTCGCCTCTATGAAGGAGTGCTCATGTCCTTGTAAAGAAAGGAGCATTGTCAGTAAGTTTTTCCATTCTAGTCTTTACTAGCATTGATTCCTTGATAGGTAAGGGCTCCTATGCCATGCCTGAGGAGATTTGTAATTAGTGGCAATATTTTTTCCATTTATTTGTTTGTGAGAAAATGAGATTATAAAGATTGATAGCATGTGCTGGCTTATAAATTGGTTCTTGAAAAACAATATAGATTTTTTTTTTTTTGAAAGGAAAAATAATTTAGACGTTTAATTTCATGATGTTTATGGTGGGCAGAGAGGGAATGGCCAAAGGGAGACTTGCTAAGAGCATGAAATTGATACGGTTAGCTTATAGGATACATTGTCTTATGTTCTTTGAGTTGAATTTATTTCTTAGAGAGTAAAAAAGCTATTTGTCCTAGTAAGTCATTGAAGTCATGAAATTGATACGGTTAGCTTATTGGATACATTGTCTTATGTTCTTTGAGTTGAATTTATTTCTTAGAGAGTAAAAAAGCTATTTGTCCTTGTAAGTCATTGAAGTCATGCTTGACACTTTTATAGGTTTTTTATGCTTAATACTGTGTTTAACCTGGCATTCTTCGGAGGAGGGAAAAGTTCCTTTCGTAGTATTTGTAGATTTGTAGATATAGAGGTAAGATCAGTCTTATATGTTTTTATTGGAATTTATTAATGTTTAGTTTTCAGAGATTTCATACTAGTTGTAGGTCTATGTGCTGGATTGGCATTTTTTATATTTGCATCATGATGCGTCTTCTCTCTCATTAGTCTTTTATTTGCCATCACTAGCAATAAGATTATGGTCGTTGGAAGAATGGAAGGTAATGGACTTGTACCTCTAATATTTGTCCTCACTAGCAATAAGATCATTTGTCTGCACTAGCAGTAAGTTTTCTCTTTGATTTTGTACTTGAATGTGAATATTAACCTTCGTAAACTTTTTATGCTTGAGAGCAAAACACTAATTCACCGTGCACAAGTACATCGGTCAGAAATCAACCCTAGATGTTCGGGGTTGGTTTTCCCAATTACCACTCGGTGCGCTGGTGAATAACTTTTTTTCCTGTAACGCTAAGAACACCTGCTCTTTAGCTAGGAGAAACTTATCTAGGCTTTGTTGTTGACTTACTGCACCATATATTTAATATCCTTGTTTGAATTTAGAGCCATAATAGCTTGTTAACAATTTTTAAGGAAAATATTTGAAAGAATAATGATATTTGTGTGCCAAGTGTTTAATCTTCCAATATGCTCGGAGCTTTGAGGTCCACAAAAATCATGGCATGGGATCATTCAAATTCATAGCAAGGTATGTCCTACGAAAAATGATACTAAGCTAATTCAGAAAAACAATCACCGATGTACTAAGTGCATGCAAATGCAATTGAGTGTGTAGACATTGATCTGAAAACAACTATCCTGCCTTGAAGTTGTTTATGTCTTCATGAATTTGACTTTAGACTGGAAAAGATATACTTGATCCAGTAATCCTTAACTAGGAATGGTAATGATTGCTTTGTGGAATAGTGTACTAACCTACTTGAGGTAGCAAATAGTGGAATTTGCTGAATGTATGATAGGATGTGCTTTATTGGAGCAGAGGTTGGCGTACTGGCAGCTTACTGTTAGGAAAGACGGTAGTTGGCTAGAAGTAGTAGCATTGGAGTCTATCGAACATAAACCTGCAGCTGCAGTGGAAAAACAATTGTAAGTGACTCTAGGTAACTCTAAAGGGTGAATTGTTATGTCACTTCTGGGAGTACTTAACCGTTTGAGGATCTGAGTGGGGCAAAGGACACTCTATCTGCAATTTAAACTGTGAGTATGAATTTCTTTAAGATCTTTCACTCTTCTAACACCATCAATAGTTTGATAAAAATGCTCAAAAGCTGGCAACCCTTCCAAATATTTTGAGGCATCCCGTTGGTGGTTGCCTAATTTTTACCTTTCTGACTGCAAATATTGGTGAGTAACAGCTGCCTGGGAGATTTAAGTATGAATTTCTGCCTTTAGCTTAATCATCGCTGAAATTTCGCCAGGCCATTGTCACTAAGCTCTTCTACTTATGGAATGATTTTGGCTTCTTCTCATGCTATGTGGTAGAAAATCATGAATGATGCAGTGGGAATTTATTTCTATAGTAGACTTGATATTATCATGGAGATTTTAAGAAGGGTTGCTGGGTTTACTCTTGTAAAGCTTTTGTTGTATTGGTTTCAAAAATCTTTAAGGCTACCTTTGACTGACAAGGAAAACTATGATGGTTCTGCCAAAAGGGATATACTCAATAGACTTGGATGGCTTTCATTTTTCAGTATGTTGAGGTTTTTCTCATACAACATTTCTTGTTATAAAAGTGCTAGAAGCGCCATACTGAAGCAGATATCTGGGTGTAGCTGAAGTTTGATGTTTTTGTGGAATCATTTCACCTCTATATCATATGGTTTGCTGTAGGCAGTATCCTTTTTTTCCTAAGCGCTACAACTGGCTTGGATACTTACACGTTCCATTCATACATCTATAGGTGCACCTGCCGGAAAGAATGCTTATGCTCCATGAGTAACGGGAGCCCCGTGTGCTATTTATGTTACGCATCTTTCCCTAAACTTGGTAAGCATGAGCTTAACTAGGTACCTTATTGATCTCTGTGGTTCTTCAGAAAGATCTGGGCTATTTTGATATATTGAAACTGTTTCAACCAACTTCCACCATCAAGTATGTAGATCTTGCTTTATGGGTTTTTAGAAATAGATCTGTGGTGATTTTCCAAAGCTCTCTTATAGGAAGCTTCCGCTTCATTACTCTATACATTTATTGGGTCAATTAAAACAAAAATATTATCTTGCCACTTACATGGCATAAGGCCATTATCTCTAGGCCCTGCCTTGTTGCAAGCAGGTTCTTACGCTTTACAGGTGGGGATTTTTCTTATGCTTTGTGGGGCAGCAGCTACCTCTTCATGGTATTTTTCTACATTTCTGGAAACTGTGAAGCTGATTATGACAGTGATCTTATAATGACACTCTCTACATGAAGATAGTCAATCTCCAAGAGGTAGCTGAACGTCTTTTTTTTCTAATCGACACAAAAAGCAGTCAATGGCTAAACCAGATCTATTTAGACCTTGTCAATCAGGGCATGCAGAGTCCTCCTTTGCCGAAGCTTCTGCATTTTGGAGGTATGCAGTTAGGATTTATTTTGTAGGCTTTAAAGTGATTGCCAAATACGAAGTCCCGTCCACTTTCCTGCTGTACTACACGAGGGGACCCTCTGCCCTGGAACTGACAAAGAAACTCGAGCTGGAACGGCAGCATGACTTTCCATTGGATGGTCCTTCTCTTCTCTTCGGTGCCCACTTGGTAATAAGCAAAGTTAGCCAGGTTGTTTTTCTGGTCCTCTTTTCTTTTTGTTGATGGTCCCCATTTGGAAAGAAAGTTGAAGATGGATAGTCAAAACATATTAAGAAACACAGTTTCTGTATTTTACTTGGTGGCTCATCCAATTTATGCCATATTTTTGTAGTTTTCCTTTTACTTATTACTATTTCTACTGAGCAAGTTGAGACCTCACGAAAAGTGAGAATGCCTTTGAAGAAGTCATAATGTTAGAAGGTCTTGAATTGTGCCTAAGAAACTAAGTAGATGATTAAAAACTTCGTCTTTCTGGGATACTATACTGATGTTTCATGGACCATTTACCTAGAGAATGATGCACTACCTGGTCAATTACCTCATGGGTCGTCATTCTCAAAATACAATGAAAAATAAAAAGCCAGTTTATGCCTGTTTTTGATCATCTCTATTTATTTAGAAGGAATTCTAAAATTTTATGTTTGCATATTAATGAAGTGATTTCATGCTCTTCATTCACTAATAGTGTTTAGATTTATATATCGGTAATACATCATCAAATATAAGTTGTTGCTAAGTTAAAATAACGCGTGTTTAAGAGAAAGCACCAAAAGAGGGAAACAAGGATATAAAGGGTCGAGGTTGTGTAGTGAATGCATGCACATTTGCAAACAATTGGTTTACCGATAAAATTTGTGGAGTAAAGTGAAGCAGTTCTGAGACAATTTACCTTGACTTCTGAAGCAGGATTCAGTGGTTGATGATGTTCTTTTATCCGGTTGTAGCGTTCAATAACAGATTTCATGCTGAAATAATAATAATAAATGTTGAGTCAAAATTAGTATTCTAATTTATGTTAGGTACTTATGGTAAAACAATAGTTTGTATTTGTGAAGTTGAATGTTACTAATTGGAAAAAAAAAAAAAAAACTAAAAGCATAATTTGAGTCGGGATTTATTTTTACTGTGCTTGGTGGATTTTGGGAGAGATCATTAGTAGAGTTAACGGGTGATTACTGCTTGTAGAGTATACCAAAATAAAAAAAGATAAATACTAGTGCTTTTACTTTTGCATTTGAAATTAAAAATCTTTGTTGTCATTGTATTATTATTATTATTATTATGTTGTTGTTGTTGTTGAGCTTTTATTTATTTTTTATTGTTATTGCAGCGGCTAGTGTGTGTTTTTATCAAATTTCAAAAATTAATGAATGAAAATCTGATTTCGATATGTAAATTGAAATTTTTTCATGCACAATACTGGTACATTTACGAGGACTCAATCATAGAAGGAGTTATGTACAAATTTAGTAAATGGAGATGCTCAGGATTTTAATTTAATCTGAAGTTAAAAGTTTTCAATCTTATAAAACAATAGTATCTAGCCTGTCTTAATATTATTCACCATAAGAAAGAAAAATATGAAAGTAAACATATCAATAATCTTGGGAGACTTTAAAATTACCTAACTGTCAATGCCAAGGATTTAAAGATTGAAGTTTGCATGCATGCATGTGCCCTGAGGCTGGAACCAACTTAAAATTTTAACAACCTAAGTTATTTATTTTATTAAGTAACCCAATTAGTTGGACAATAAATTAATTGGACTAACAAATAAATTTTTTATCATATTTTTTAATTTTGGAATTTGTAACTGTTTGATTCGTGTTGGTTAAAAATTTTTAAATTATATATGATTTTGGCCCCTTTTTTAAATTAAATGAATTTGTTTATAAATGATAAACAAACAATTAGGATTTAGATAGTTTTTGCTTTTTCTTTTGATTTATTTTTCAATTTTTAAATATAAAATTAATAAAATAAAATATCCTTATAAATAAATGAAATAAAATGCAAAAAATGTTATTATTAAATTTTAATCAAATAATAAACGAGCTTTAAACTAACTAATAAACTAATTTGATTATGAACATAATGAGTTTGTTGATGAACGTAAATGTATTAAACAACATGTTTAAAATTTGATTTTTTTAATAAATGAATATTAAAATTCTGTTAATAATAATTTATTTAGCTTAATAAGGAGAAAGAAACTAACTTGTCCACAAACAGTTCATCAGATGTTCCATTAATTTATATTCTTACTAATTAGGTTTTTTAATTTGCATGATTATTGATTACCATTAAAGTAGAGGTGTGAATGGACTGAACCAAGTTAAACTCGCATTATAAAAATTGTTTATCCAAAATTTAATCTAGTTCATCAAGCTCAAAAAATCTTATTTATTGTTTAAAAAATTGAAAAAAATATTTTTATAACTAAACTCAAACAAAAATAATTTATTATTAATTAAATAATAACTTAAATTAGATCGAATCAAAAATATTATATTTTTGATCGATCTAATTTGAATCGAATTTATTAAACTAAATAAATAACTTAATCTTTGACATATTTACCCAAAAGTTAAATTAATTATAAAAGTGTATTTCAATTAACCTGTTTCTCGAGTATTATTACTCCTCTTAATAATATAAATAAATATATCATATGGGAAATGGCGCAGCAAAAAATTTGGCGGAAAAGATAATAAGTAAAAAAATAATGTTTTGAAAAAAAAAATTAAAGTAAAAAAAATGTAATTTTTTATAATTGGATAGTTAAGAATAAATTGGATAGGTTTTATTTATATAAGTCTTGTAACAAATAGCCGCACGATTTTAGGTTGGGCGTGAATAAATACAGGATTCGATAAACAGTTATGAATAATTTGATATATATTTGTTTATGTTTATTTATCAAATTAAATAAATAATTATGAACAAGATTTTGAGGATTATTTGTTAAACTAACCGAACTCAAATATAATATATTCAGTTTATTTATGTTTATTGACAAGTTTGTTTATGGATTATTTAAAGTTCATGTAATTGTTTAAGGTTCGTTTAGTACTCATTTATTGTTCAGTTATAATATAATTAATAATATGTATGTTTTATTATTTGTATCTAAAACTAGGAAATATGGTTATTTGTTTATTTATTATTCATAAATAGATTTTTAATTGTTTATGAACATATTAGATTATATATTTATGAAGATCTTTATTTAGTGTTTGCGAATAAGTTTATTTAATTTAAACAAATAAACTCATACACATCTAATTTTAAACGAATTGAGCTTGAATACAATTATGAAACTCTTAACGAATATGAACCTAACATGAACATACTCAAAAATAAATCAACGAAAAAAAATAAGGTTTTTTTTGTTCAAGCCCAGTTTGTTTACCAACTTAGTTCTAAGTATTATTTTTCTTTTCAAAGAAAATATAAGTAAATGAAATTTTGAAAGATGGTAATGTTAGTATCTTTATTTTATTTTCATATTATGATTATAATTGTATTCTTTTGTTTTACATCAAATGAATCTATGTTATCCGAGTAATGATACCAAACTCAACCAAACATTAATTTATGAGTAGTATAAACATTCCATAGGAAAAAAAATCACACAAATCATTGTATACAAAAGAAAATATTCTCTCCTGTGCCATAAATAACATTTTGTTTGCCTATCTTTAGTTGTCTCAAAATAACGTTTCATTTGGAAAAATAAAAAAGGAAAAATCATTCTTTATTAATTTATTTTATTATCCTTTAACCATAACTACTCAATTGCTTTAAAATCTAACTTAAAGTTTCTTCAACTTTGTCTAAAGTTACTACATTTTCTAAGGATTATATATCTAAGAGTTACAATTATGGATTACCATGAAAAAAAAAAGGTAGTTTCGGAATTAAGGATTAATATTATATACCAAAAGTTTTACTTATGGATTACGAGATGCATAATTTTACTTTTTATAAACAATTTTGTTTGATTTGATATAAAATTTTAGCCATTTTTTATTTTTATTAAAATATAATTCACTTTTTAGAATTTTTTTTTTTGTTTTACAACTTAAAAAGAAAGTAAAGATTTAGTAGCAAAACTGCAGAAGTAATGATCAATAACCAAACAAT
>JAQSVH010000008.1:2195326-2212305 GCA_029448705.1 Adansonia digitata
TTCGGATGGGTTGGAATTGCTAGACACGGTGATTTCAGAGGTTGACATGGTGAAGAAAAGGAATTCACAGCAATTAAAATTGCCTGAACAAAATAAAATAAGGAAAAATAAGGAGGAAAGACAGCGATGAAGGCTGAAAAAAATGCAGGAATGAAGGCTGCTTGAGTAAGAAGAGGAAACCCTAGAAAAAAAACCTTAGAGCTCGGATACCATCTTACAAAATCTGAGATGGGAAAAAATTCTGATCAATTTTTAATTGACAATACATGGTGTTATATAGTAGATTACAAGGGAAAAATTAGGAAACTAACTAATTCCTAAATCTAGAAAGTTGACTAATCTAATCCCTCAATTTAAGGGATTTCAAGTTGACTAATCCTCTTAATCTATTTACAGCTTTTAATTTTCTTAATCTATTTACAGCTCATCAACACTTCGACACTTATCTCTGATACTTATTTGATTTACTAACAGATTCCAAGTAGTAAAGTCTATCCGTTTCCTTAGCAAGTCCAATCCTCTTCCTCGAGAGCTAATCCTAGAATACACTATAGGTAGAATAGAAAACCACATTAAATTTCTTTTCCAAAGTAATTTTCTGGATAGACAATAAGTTTGTAGAGAGTTTAGGAACATGAAGAACATTCTTTAGGACTAGGTGAGGGTAATTTGTATGTCCCCTATACCAGCTAGTGTTGTGAGTGAGCCATCTGCAACAAGGATTTTTCGGTTGCTAGGGCAAGGGGATTATGAGTTAAACAATGAGGATGAGTGAGTCATATAATCTGTGGCTCCTTAATCAATGATCCAAGAGTTGGAAATTCTATTTGAAACACGCAAACCAAAAGGAACGGATTTACCTAAGAGTGCTAGAGAACCTGCCCTACTTTGGATTTTCTTAGAGTCCATAACAGATTTCTAAGAGTCTCAATTTCCACTTTGTTAAATTCCACCTGTTCTAGATTAGTGTTTGCTTTGGGGTGCGCTATAGAAAGGTGAGCTTTACCCTGACTTTTCCTGGGTCTTTATAACTCCACTCGGGACTTCCTATTTTAGGTTTTCCATTGAATTTCCAACACTTTTCTCTAGTGTGCCTTTATTGTTTATAGTAAGAGCACCAAAGAGTATCTCTTCCATCCTTCGTTGGATTCCTCGGGTTTCTCATTGGATCCAGTACTCCATATTCTAAATCAGCAGTGACTCTGCTTTCATCGTCATTGCTGATCCATCTTGAGTCTGACATTCTAACATCACTCCTCGACGACTTTCCTCTGACCGGATCATGGATATGGTCTCATTCAAGGATGGTACTTCTTCTTTGCGAAGAATTTGAACCCTGACTTGGTCAAATTCTACATTTAGATCATACACCCTGTCTTTTTCAGTAAAACTCTTTAGGATTGCAGCATCCTCAGAACAGCTGGCTTTTATCCATCAATAATGATCCAGCTCCTGCCACAAATTCTGCAGGTAGTTGGCATATTCAGTTAGACTTGTTTCCCTGCTTCGTGCACCACCCTTGACCTTGATCTCTTAGACTTGGGCTGCATCTCTTGCTTTAGAATAGGTCTGCCTTACAGCATCTCACACTTCTTTTGCTGTCTATAGAAACATAAAAGTGCCACTGATTTCTGGGTTCATTGAGTTCCACAACCATGACATGATCATGGAGTCCTGCTTCATCCTATGCATCAAACTTTGAATATTCTGTCTAGACCACTCCCTAGTAGGTGTTTAAGCTTCCCTTTACCCTTCAAGTAGGTTTGAACAAACTGTGACGACTTTAAGAAATTCTTTCCATTCAGCTGATAGGCTGTTTGAATGTTCTGCAGTTCTCCAGATGCATAATGCATTGGAGTTTCATCCGATATTGTCTTTGAGTTTGTCATATTCGGCGATTAAGGCCCAAAATATATATATATATATATATATGAAGGGTAGGGCAATGAAGGCCAGAACAAGAATAGGGACACAAAATGGCTATGAAGGCCACAAAGAACTTTGAAAAATGACCTAGAGCTCTGGTACCATGTTAGAAATTGGCAGTAAAATAGAGAAAAAGTACTCAGATTCTGTTATTGAATGTCAATCCATTCTTGGGTATTTATACAGGGAAGAGATTAGGTTATGCTATAGTTAACTAAGGGTTAGGATGAAATTTAAAAACTAATCCTATATAAGTAAGGAATAACTTACAGCAAATCTCTTAGCTTAAAGAAATCTAATCCTTAATTTAAAATTTAAAGGAGTCCCATAAGTTACAAATCCTATCCTAATGCTAACCCTGTTTCCTAACAGTTTTGTCATGCTTCAATTTTCATTTCAAAAGATGACGTGACTTTTAACTTGTACCTGGCAGGACCAAACATGGTTGTTTGTCTTTTCCTACCTTTGTTTCTGTTTATCATTATTGATCTCTCGTAGAGCTTCTGCTCATTTATTAGTATGGTACTTCCTGGAGGCTATTTTACCAATTATTGTTTTGCATGTTTTTAAATTTTACAAGGCTGGTTCGTATGTGTATTCTAGAGCTTCTGCCAAAGGAAAACGTATTCAGGTATTTTTTGGGGAAATAAATCTGCTATATTTTCTACAAACAATCTGGTTGCTATCTTGTCTTAGCAATTGTTTGAGTTCCAAGTAAATTTTGCCAGTTGATTGTTGTTCTTAGTGCAATATTGGAGCCAAAAATCATGCAGTTGTTATGCCTGATGCAAACATGGATGCTACGCTAAATGCTTTAGTTACAGCTGGCTTTGGTGGGGCGGGACAGAAGCGCACGGCACTCAGTACAGTTGTTTTTGTTGGAGGCTTGACTCCATGGTACCACATTTACTTGCTTATATTTGTGTCATTTGGTCTCTTGCCCTCAGCTATATTTGCTGTCTTTTATTTATGGCTCTTAAGCTATATTTTCGTACATTTATTGATTTATGGTGGAGTTAATTCTTTCCCTGGCATGAGCCATGTTTTAAATTATATATCTTTCTTATTCTTAGTATATATCTCTCGTTATGTTATCTGATTGTTGTGAGTTTGATATACTGCATTATCAGTGGCCTTATGTTCTTTACATTTGTAATGTAACTTATTAATGTATCAAGGAGAGGTTGTCAACCTTCCAATCTTCTATTTATTTCATGTGGACTATTGTTTATAAAACCAGTTTCTGTTGATAAGGAAACATATGCTCACGTATGTCAGGGTTTTTTTTTTTTTTTTTTTCCCTCATATAAAGTAAAGCTTTTGTCTGAAAAGAGTTAGTCCCCAGCTTTGGCCTACACTAATGATGCGGACACGATTTTTTTTTTTTAAATTTAAATAATTTCAAGAATAGACCTCATTGCCAAACTGATTTTTTTTTTTTTTTTTAAAGTAGAAAATAGCAAACATCATTTCAAAGTTATGTTTTGTGGTATATAACGGCCAAGAATCCTAGTTCTGTTGGCACCGAATAAGGTATGCTTGGAGTAAGTGTTTCAGCTTTCCTAATTGGAAAAGCTGAAATTACTTGGAGTCTGCGTGGTTGGGTGAAAGCTATAGCATGAGCTTTTCAATGGGCAAAACTTATTAGTAGACTTATCAAGAAAAGAAGCATTTGAAAGATCCTTTGACATATCTTTTTCACTTTTTTAATTTTTAGAACTGTCAACCTTTCTCCCTTCCCTTGCTATTCTCTCTTCTTCCTTTTCGGCTTTTCTAATTGATGTTAGTTTGGATTTATATGATTGACTTGAGATGTTGGTGTAAGAGATGTTTGCATGAACTTTTGCTAGGGAAGATAAACTGGTCGAGCGTGCCAAAGCACTTAGAGTACAACCTGGAACAGAACCTGATACAGACCTTGGTCCAGTAATTAGCAAGCAGGTATAAGATAATTCATGGTCTACTAACTTTTCATTATCTGCATCAAGTTGAGATGGTGAATTGGAAGTGAATTCCTTGGGATATTTGTGCTGTTTGAGGTGAAACAATTCACAGATTTTGGTTTCGATGCTTATGTGAGTTGCTTGTTGAATACCATGCATTTTTGCATGTCCTGCTCAATTATTAAACCACATTCTTTAACGGTCATCATGGTTGGCAGGCAAAGGAACTCATATGCAGATTGATCCAATCAGGCATTGAAAGTGGTGCAAAACTATTAGTTGATGGGAGAAATATTGTGGTATTTGATTTTATTTTGAGTTCTATCTATTTGATCCACATGAACTGCTTGAATTATGTAATATTGTTTTTTTTTTCTTTCTTGGCCTCAGTAGCTTTCATTGAAGAGAGAAAAATATTACTTTTTCCTTGATATCAATGATCTCCATATGTTTTGAGATTTTCTGGTGCTTTCTTGTATTTGTGAGCTGATATCCATGACACAGTTTTCAAACAAGGGCAGACAGCCTGCTTGTTTAAGTTTGGACTATGGTTATTAGGGGTCATTGTGGTGGATGTCATTGGGGTCATCGGAATATAGTTGTGGAAGTTTGATCTCTTTTTTTTAGTATTTTAGACCAGCGTAAGCTGAGGCAGCCTTCTCCTGTGCGATATCTACCTGCGCCCTTTCTTATACATGTCGCCATATTCATTCATTAGACTTGAGACTCTGGCCATGTCATTGGCAAAGAGAAAAATTAGGACCTGACACTCTTCCAACTCTAGTCTGCATGTGTTGTTAAAACTAGTTGTGAAAACTAGTTCTTGGATGTCTTTGCACTCTATAACCGGTCGAAGATACAATGAAGTTAAAGCAAATACTGAACATCAGAAGGTGAAATGTTAACTCATAAAAATTGTCATCTTTTAGTCCCATTTGTTTCTTAGAATGTTTTGCCATTGAAGAGTCAAATTATGCTACAAAAGAATGCCCGAGATACTTACATGTAACTTGTTTCAGTAAATGACACACTGGAATCACTGATAAATATGCAACATGGCGGCACCCTCAAACAGGGAGCATGCTTCGAAATGCTGTTTTACTTTGAAGTCTGAGAAAGTTCAACCTAGCCTGGTCCAATTTGTTTCCTTATGAATGACTGTAGGTTCCAGGGTATGAGCATGGTAACTTCGTTGGCCCCACAATCTTATCCGATGTCAAGGTCAGCATGGAATGTTACAAGGTATGTCCTTCTGTAAGATAGGGTTTCTCTCAAGTAAATAGAGACTTGAACTCTATAATCTATCAAAATACCTAAAAGATGCAATTTCTTGGCTAATACAGGAGGAAATTTGTGGTCCAGTTCTCCTGTGTATGGAGGTTCGCTACTTATTGCTGTTTCCATTTGGGCCGGCTAGTGCTCCAATTGGGAGGTTTGTTGTGTACTTAAAAACATGCTGACATAGGTTTTTTTTTTTTTTTTTTAATCATTGCACAGGCTGACAGCATAGACAAGGCTATAGACATTGTTAACAGGAATAAGTAATCTCCCAATTCCACCGTCCCTATATTCACTTAGTCTCTCGACTTTTTGCTGCTTTATATTTACCTTATACATGTTCCTCTTACAGATATGGCAATGGAGCTTCTATATTTACCGTGTCAGGTGTAGCAGCAAGGAAATTTCAAACGGAGATTGAGGTTGGGCAGGTAATCGTGATGCATTTGACAGCATGAAGAAACCTTAATTCGTGTTTGTTTATTATGTTGATCCCTTCTACTGTTTTGTTCCCATTCATTTGGTCGTTATTAAAACTTCCTTCTCTTCCTAGTCCTAGTCCTGGCCCTAGCTCTGGTCCCTATGTTTTGGCTGCTTGTTATGAAAGTTTGTTAATTCTATAATGGGTGTTTTGATCAGGTTGGCATCAATGTTCCAATCTCAGTCCCACTACCATTTTCGTGTTTTGCCAGCTCAAAGCCATTCTTTGCGGGTGATCTCAATTTTGATGGTATATTTACATATATTTCCTAGAAAGTTTGTTATATTTTATTTGTCCCATAATCAGATGAGATAAAATTATTGAAGTTTATATATATAAACTAATTGTGTATGACGCGAGACTTCACAGGCAAGGCAGGAATTCAATTCTACACCCAGATTAAAACAGTTACTCAACAATGGAAGGATGTAGCAGCAGCAGGCAGTGATATATAATACTTTAATAATAGCAAGTTTGCAAGTCCCAAATTCCTAGTAGAAAAAGACTAACTATCATATATATCTCATTTTAATTTAACCCTTTTCCCCACCCTACTCTCTTTTCTTTTCTCTGCTTGTCTCTGCTAGTAAAGAAGAAATAAGGTCGCCAATATTTTTTTATTTAATACTTTTTGTATTAATGCTAGTAGGTTCCATTTTGCTTTATGCTATCAGTTATCATCAGAGATGAGCGATTATACAAACTTGAATTTGTCCAAAACTAGACCAAAATTTAATTGTTTTTGTTTCTTATAATTATTCGAGGCCTTCATCTTCTTCAAGGTGTGCTTTTGCCGGCACTTTACGTAGCTTTCTAGGCTTTAGAGGCGTTTATTTAGAGTTAGAACTTTATATATATTTTTTTCAAGAGTTAGAATCTAAACATTACAAGGTAAAAGTATTATGGGTTAAACGTGTCACAGTTTAAAATTTTATTAATTTTTTTATTTAAGTCTGAATAAGTTCCGATCGGATCTAAAAGTTTGAATTATTATACAAAAATTAATAAAAAATATTTTTATTTTAATATTTACATATTATTGTAATTAAATTTAAATAAAAATATATTATTAATTATTAAATAATAATTTAAGTTGAATGTATTAAATTTTTTTTTAAATTATTAAAGAGTTTATTCAAAATTTGGTTAATGTAAGTAGGATTTAGGGAGTCGACTGAGTAGTTGGATTCAAGAATAGATGTAACTTTTATAAAAAAATTTTTAAGTTATTCAATGTTTTTTATTTTTATTAAATTTGTTTTTCATTTCAACCTATATGTAAAAAAAAAAAAAAAAGTCAAACAAGTTCTAGCCCCTAATCAATCAAACCAATTAGTAGTTGTCTAATTTAAAAAATAAAAATGATTTAGAAGATATGAATAAGATGGATGATGCTTGCGTAACGCGGCGCAATCCCATGGTTACGATTGGTTGATGCAAGTAAGCGAGGCGCTACTTTCTGCTTTGGATTGGCATTGCCATCGTCATCGGCGAAATAAGACTCCTTCCGAATACGTTTCTTACTAATAATAATAATAATAATAATAATAATCATCTTACCATAAATTCACGTTTTGTTTATTTTATGATTTTCTCTGTCTTTTTCTTTCATTCTTTCTTACTTTTTTTTTTTCTAATTATATATTATTAATATTATCTTTTGGGTTGTCTTGTACTGATGATACTGAAACAAGCAGTCAGCTATTATATCAAGCAACTATTGCTTTCACTCTCCTAAGTAATAATCTTAATACCCGAAAACCTAGCGATGTTATCAAGTTCTTTCAGAGCCACCCCGTATTATTAACTTTATTATTGTTTTAAGATTTATTTCAGTTTGCTCCCAAGGAATCAGTCAGTGAGCTCATTTCACGAAGGAAACAGAAAATGTTGATGCGATTTTCCCTTCAAAGAGGTAATATAGAAATTTAGAAACAAAATCATTTGAAGCAAAAAAAAAAGGTTTTTTTTTATTTGATTTGTTTACTGGTTGATTATTCGCTGTTTCCTTTGTTGCAGTGAAGAATTTAAGGGCTTTAAGGCCTCTGGTTTCGGGTTCTGCAAACTCTCGTTTCTCTACTGTGACTGAACCCTCTTTTAATCACCGTAATCCTTTGGTATAACGCCTTTGCTTCTATTTCTCCTTCTGCAAATCATATGAATATCTCGGTGTATTCTTTTCCTTCTTAGATCGATATTCATGTTTTTAATGCAATCAAAAGAGGACTCTTGGAATGGTATTTTTTGAATCTTTTTATGTATTGATTGATTGAACTGGATTTTATATAGAGGGTTCCTAATCTTATAGGAGGTGCTTTTGTTGATTCAAAATCAACATCAACCATTGATGTTATAAACCCTGTGAGTGTCTCATCCTCTTCACTTGTTTAGATATTGGAATTTGAATGTTTATGGCATTAATTGGTAATATATGTTACTTGGAAAATTAAATAGGCGACACAAGAAGTTGTTTCGCAAGTTCCTTTAACTACAAATGAAGAGTTTAAGGCTGCAGTGGCTGCGGCAAAGCAAGCTTTCCCATTGTGGCGCAATACCCCAATTACAACTCGTCAGCGTATTATGTTCAAGCTCCAAGAGCTTATTCGTAGGGACATGGTAAGCATGATACCAGTTCAGGTTTTTCTTTGTGTTAGTAAGTTTGTTATATAGAGCCTTTAACTAATGAATCTATTTAATCTTGTTTCTTTTTTTAGGATAAACTCGCCAAGAATATTACAACTGAACAGGGCAAGACATTGAAGGATGCTCATGGAGATGTCTTTCGAGGGCTTGGTTAGTGTCTATATTTTTCAATGTGTTGCTTGAGTTGATTGCATAAATTGTTGACCTTAACAGCGGTAAAGATTGATAATTTTTCCTTTTTATTTTCTGAACTTTTTCATATAGAGGTGGTGGAGCATGCTTGTGGAATGGCCACCCTGCAGATGGGAGAGTATGTGCCCAATGTATCCAGTGGAATTGATACATATAGTGTTAGAGAGCCACTAGGTGTTTGTGCAGGGATTTGTCCCTTCAACTTCCCAGCTATGATTCCCTTATGGGTAAATCTTCATTTTACCCCTAGTAGTTTCAATTTTCACAGCATAGCAATTTTAAGCTATCTACTGCTAATTGTAGTAAGGTCTAGATGGTTAAGAGAAGTTCGCTTGATTATGTTGTATCTATTTCTTAATGTACTTGTTTGTCTACCTAGCAAATTCCGGCTTATGAGCTTTAGCGGACTTGTACTTCTTGTTAATCAGCATTTTGTGCAATATATTGCTTCATAAACTTAGGAACTCATATCGTACAGTTTGGATTTTTCACTAATATTGATTGTATAGCTTCTTGCGAGTTTTGGTGGTAAATTATTGGCTGCTTTACAAAAGACTGATTTTCTCAAATTTCTAGAAGAGAAAAGTTAATATATAGTTTTATGATTTTACTGCAGATGTTCCCTATTGCAGTTACATGTGGTAATACCTTTATTTTAAAGCCATCAGAAAAGGATCCTGGTGAGTGCAACCTTCTAACTGTAATGATGTAGAATCCAGGGCATTGTTTTCCCTCCTTGTTTTATGCTGTGTTCATTCTTCGAGGACAAAAGGTTGATATGCCTTGTTTTACCATGGCTGGTTGTTAAAGATCTTATTTGGATGTTGATGTGCCACATCCCGCATGGGTGGGACATTATAGTTTGAGTTTTTCTCATAAATGCTGCTGTTACTACCTCAATTTTTTCAGTTAGATTTTGAAAGGACAACTTGGCTTTCACTTTTCATTCTATTGTTCTTGCATGACTTCTTCTCTTTTCTTAAAATGTTATTTTTATACTTTCCAGGGGCATCTATAATACTGGCAGAGTTAGCAATGGAAGCTGGCCTGCCGCATGGAGTCTTAAATATTGTTCATGGAACCAATGTATGTTCTTCAACAACATGAGTTTATGAAGTCCACTGTTTTGTTTCTCCTGTTTTCTAATAAATACATCCATTTGCATACTTACAATTTGTTAAATTTCACTTTGATGGTTTGATTATCAAACTAATAATTTTTCTGTAAATGCACAGTGTGCATTGCCATCCGCAGGCAAAAAGAAAAAAAAACATATTTTTCTTCATTTTTGTATGGATTGCATTAATGTATCATGTTTCATTGAATTGATTCTACTATATATATCCTGATACATTTTGTTGTGGCAGGACATTGTTAATGCTATTTGTGATGATGACAATGTTAGAGCTATATCATTTGTCGGTTCAAATACTGTAAGTATTCATTTTTTATCCAAAGCATATGGATGGCTATATATGTGTTTTCACTTGATTATTGTCTTGGTTGTTGCTATTTATATCACTTGCGGTAACCTGATGTAACAATTTGTGAAGTATGAAAACCTGCATTTTTTATTTTACCCATTTCCATTTTTCGGCTTCTCTCATTTAACATTTTTGAATGTCCTCAATGAAGTAGGCATTGGTTCTCTTGGTGTCAGCTCTCCACATGTCCTTCAATATGGACTGTTAAATTTTATTACCTAGTTTTGTCAAGATGTAAACTATTTTATCATGTTCATTCTCTCGTTTATGTTTAATTTTCTGCGTTACCATAGACATCTGCTTTTGCCTAAATTGTATTTTTTGTATATTGTGGGAAAATTGCCATGGGTATTTCTGTTGTGATATGACTGGTTATGAGGTCTAGTTTCTGTCCTAAACTTATTGCAATTCATGAAAGGTCCTTGATGTTTCACAAAGCAGTTCACCTGTTGGTTGTATTCTTCTTGATGTTTTTATTCTTATTTTTTAAAGGCTGGAATGCACATATATGGAAGAGCTTCTGCTAAAGGAAAACGTGTGCAGGTAAGTGCAGTTAACTTTCATTGGTAAGTGATACAATTATCTTGTAGTGATGGGATGACTTCTGCTAAGCCACCATATCTCACGTTGGTGAAGTTTACATTTTCTATGCCCTTATATTCATGTTGGGCCTCTCCAACTTGCCGATTGGCAGTAGGTTGGATGCTTAACGACTTCTATGACTTCTAAAGTTGAACTAAATTTCCTTCTGCTTAACTATTCTGCTCAGTCAAACATGGGGGCCAAAAATCATGGCATTGTCATGCCTGATGCAAACAAGGATGCTGCACTAAATGCTCTGGTTGCTGCTGGTTTTGGTGCTGCGGGACAAAGGTGCATGGCGCTTAGCACAATAGTCTTTGTCGGTGACTCAGTATCATGGTATTGTGTTTTTCCTCCTGTCTTATCTGGTTGATATCTTGTGAAGCTATGATTAAGAAGGATCCTGAACTTTTCCAGGGAGAATGACCTTGTAGAACGTGCCCAAAATCTTAAAGTTAATGCTGGAACTGAACCAGACGCAGACCTTGGTCCAGTGATTAGCAAGCAGGTAATGCATGTTTCAGATATTTCCCACCTTTTCCAGACTACTGCTAGCATGCTACCAATTCTCACCATAAAGATAGTAGAAATCATCCACAAGTTTCTCTCTCTCTCTCTCTCTCTCTCTCTCTTTTTGACAATCTGAAATGCCCCCATTCTCTGGGAGGACAGCTTAAAATCTATTATTTGTCCTAGGCCTACCTGTGTAAAGGTGTCAGGTCAATCACAGGGTTATCTAATAGGACTCAAAGCTGGGAATCCCAGCTAAAAGGTTGTTGCCTGAGCCAACTTGACCTCTTCTTGGGGAATGGGGGCTAATGACCTCATATTCCATCATTTATGATGCCCTTTTTTGATGCTTTCCATTCATTCTTCCCATTTGTTTCGATCCTTGATGTTTTATTTGAATTCTTCTGCATTCACAGGCTAAGGAACGAATATGCAGATTGATTCAATCTGGTGTTGAGAGCGGTGCCAAACTACTGCTTGATGGGAGAAATATTGTGGTATTTAATGTTCCACCATATCCAATTACCGGACAACTTTTCGTTTGTGGCATCATATAGATGATTGTATATTCCATCTTCAGGAAAGCATAAAGTCCTTGGATATTTTGGAACCATTTAAAAATGGATTTGTCTTGGGCCTATTGGTGGTAGGGATTGAAGGAAATTTATAGAATATAGTATGATCTAGAAAGAATCAATTATTACTGCAATCCAAATGATTTGTTGGTCTATCTATACTAAGATCCCTCATCCTCCATCTTCTCTTTCCCGGTTGATTTATCGATATCTTTCTAAAGTGGCTTACATGGTCCTTGTTAGGTCATTGTTTCCCTGTTGCTAACTAGATTTTCGAACTTTTCAACCAAAACCTGTTATTAACTATCTATGAGTGACAAAATAGGTTCCAGGATATGAACAAGGCAATTTTATTGGTCCCACAATTTTATCTGGTGTCACAGCTGACATGGAGTGCTATGAGGTATAAATTTTTGTTTATGACTTGTAATACATTATCTAGACTGTGATCCATAAAATACCTGGAATGAATGGGTAAAATGACCCTTGAACCTTTATAGAAGATACCTGACAACTCTATTGTGGCCTCTGCAGGAGGAAATCTTTGGCCCAGTTCTTATTTGCATGAAGGTGAGTTACTTCTCTTCCTGTTTCTAGTCTAATCAAAATGTTGATCGATTAGTATCGCCAACTGCTTTTCTTTTCATGCCCAATGTTCAGGCTGATAGCTTGGAAGAGGCTATAAACATCGTTAATAGAAACAAGTACATCCTGAGTCACAGCCTTTCTTATTTGGTGCTCCCTATGTTTTTACATATGTTTGTCTCACTTTCGAGTTGTGCTCTATTTCAGATATGGTAACGGTGCTTCTATATTCACTACATCTGGTGCCGCTGCCAGGAAATTCCAGACAGATATCGAGGCTGGGCAGGTAAAACTATGGACGAAATATGCTAGGGTGTACGGAAAATTGCGCATAGCTGCAATTGCATAACATTTATAAGTACCTCTTACACAGTACGATAGGATTAACTGCGAGGTCATTTCTTTGTTGCTGTAAAAGTTAAAATCAGTAACATCTTTTGATTATATATATAGGTTGGCATCAATGTTCCAATACCGGTTCCCTTGCCGTTTTTCTCATTTACTGGCTCTAAGGCATCTTTCGCAGGCGACCTTAACTTTTACGGTAATATATTCAACTCGCGATCTGTTAATACCACTTTTTTTCAGCATGACTTTTTGACTTGGAAGCTTGCCATCAAATTGCAGGCAAGGCTGGCGTTAACTTTTACACCCAGATTAAAACAGTGACCCAACAGTGGAAGGATTTACCTAGTGGCAGTGGAGTTTCCTTAGCGATGCCGACATCTCAGAAGTTGTGAGAATGCTGTGAGATTGTTCTTTCAGGATTAGTATCTACTCTGCCTTGAATTAGTGTCAAGATCTTCCTACATTATTATATCTTTCAACTGATTCCCTATAATTCAGGTTCCCCGTCGACTGCCAAGTAAATAAGACGGGAAAATGGGGGACAAAAGCTGAAAAATGTTTTTGATTTTAGGGGTTGAAATAAGATTTTCTTAATGTTGTCAAAACTAGTACTTTCTTATGACGAAATAATAGTTTGCTGAGCTTTTCTTAGCGTCATCTACACACAGACTACTCTTCTGGAAATACTTTATGCTGCTAGCCTATGTGGCTCTCACTTTTCATTTATTTTAAGTACTCGTATTCAATATCTGTGTTTGACATATATCCAGACATGAACATGGAGACATGACTGCTTAAAGGCCCCTCAAATACATAAAAAAAATATAGAAAAAAATTGAAACATACTCATTTTGGACACATGTTTTTTACACACAATTTGAGTAACTTTGGTGCTAGACTCTCGAAGAGTGTATCCCTGCGAATAAATTCATTTTTAGGGCCCTTATGCTTTCCTTTCCTTGCCCGCATTCTCTGTTTCTGATTATAGTGTGTTTTCATTGGTTCGCCATTGATATGCTCCTCCACCAAAAGCCTCAACGCCTGCTAGGTACTACCCAAATAGCGCCATTAAGAAAGGGTGTGATTCATAGCATTGTAGCTGTCTGTAACAGCATGGTTGCCCCAAAACATGACTGAAACTTCAAATTCAAACCGTTCATCCTTTATGGTTTGCTTTCTTCCATTTCCAACGTCTCTAAAAATGGATCTCTTTTCCATAAGAGGCATCATTTCACACTCTAAAACATATTCTAGCTTTACAGCACAAAGTCTTTCTCTAGGAATCATTTTACAATTTATTAATGTTTCTAGGACTAAGTCGTTTCACGAACTGTAATGGATCGGATTAATTAGATAGAAGAATGATTTGGATAACAAGAAAACTAAATTATAATCCACTAAGTTATCAAGCTAACCTTCAAACTTTGATGACCTAGTGTTTCTGGTCCTGGGAATGATGGTAGACGATCCCTTTTTCCTTTGATGCTGTAGAAAAAACCCAATGCAAAAGAATATCAAACCTTATGAAGTATGAGAATATATATTGCAATGTGATCTAGATATGATCAATTTCCGCATTACATGCTGAAAAAACTAAGAAAGCCCTCAAAACAAAACAAAACAAACAAACAAACAAAAAAACACACACCGACTTTGGAGACATCATGTTTCTTAAGCTTTTTACAGCTGTGGAGATTTCAAGATTGATTTGACTAAACTACCATAGTAATTCAAGCAAGCTCGCCTATTCCAAGACGATTCAGTTGTTGAATCCGGGCTAAGTGCTTCCTTCCCCAGAGGTGACAGTTCAAGTCCTCAGAACGACCGCAGCTTATGTTACAGATGGTGCACCCAAATTGAGGGATTTTAGTCTCAGCATGTGTATTCTCAACCGGTTGCTGGCCTTCTACATTTTCACTGGGTTTTAGTTGATTTCCTTCCATTTTAGTTGGTAAGGACTTATTTGATTCGTCTTTCGGCAGACGAGATTTGCTTGTCTCAGTTTCAGGATTCACTCCTCTGCTAAATGTGGATGTATTATTGCTGGAAAGATCGTTCTCAGCCACTGAAGAAGCAGATGCTTGGTCCTTGGGATGACGTTGCCGCTGCTTCTTTTGGCTTGCCTGATTACTAGTGCTGGAAGCATCTTTCTGAGGTTCCTTATGGGTACGATCAGATTGCTTAACCCTATCCACTGAAGCAGCAGCAACTTTCCCTTTGGAAGGCGATTTCTTTGCCTTCATCAGATCCGCACAAGCATTCCGGTGTCGTCTTCCTTGGAGATGGATATTCAAGGTTTTCTCACTTGTGGTTGTTACTTGACACATAGCACAGGTCCATTCTTTCTGAACTTGCGTATCTGAAGTTATCTCAGGAGGACCAAAACCTGCTGTCCCCTCGATTTCTGGGAGTTTAATTGTATTGTTCACTGTTTGTTCGATTTCTGGAAGAATCGTATTGTTCACTGTTTGAGCAGCATTGGGTGCTGTTTCAGGAATCTGCAAAAGGTCCTTAAGTCAGCAATCATAGAAACTCCAAAAGCTAAAGTTTGTGGAAGGAAAATGAGAAATGAGACGATACATTGAAAGCCTAATTTTCATCCATGTTCCTAGTTTCATATCATCCTGGCACAAAGATTTTTGTTTCCCTCGGGAAATTCTTGTATGTTAGGATGAAATTCAAAGGAAAAATTGAGTACGAAACTTTACCGGATTCACTGGAGCAACTTCCCTTTTCTCTGTAACTTGTACAAGTTTAATGTCTTTCTGCAATATGCTAGGCTCTGTGTCGCTTGACTACATTGTGAAACGGAAGGATTAGACCATAGAAAGACCTGTCAGTTGAGTTATTTTACCCTATCACAACTCTGTTTCCGGACTTCTCATTTTTTTAAAAAATACTCATACCTGACATCTGTGTTGACTCATATTCAAACATAAGCCTGAGATGTGATCCTTCAAAATATGAAAAACTTGAAAAAAAAAAAAAAAACTTAAATATATCTATGTCAGATACATATCCATATATGACACTGACCCACAATCCGAGTAACTTAGCTTTTATTTAGAAAGATGCTGTAAAGACTACCAAAGAATCTGAACTATTGCCTGGTGCCCATGGATTGGGAAGCAAGCATGCACTAAGAATGCCGTAATTAAAATGAAAATTGTCTTGAGATATGTGTTATATTATATAGAATACCTGGTCAGCAATAAGTTTATCCAAGGCTTCCGTTAGCTCATGAGCCCTCGCATATAGATCGTCTGCCCGAGAAAGAAAATTGTCCTTCAAAAAGAAGAACCCCAGCTGCTTCCTGAGCCAGATAGTGATAGTGTGGACGTCCATATAAAGACAAGGATGAACAAAGTGGTTATAGACATAGAAAGCGCCATTGAAGTCGGGTATCATCATCCAGCAGACGATGGCCAGCTTCATGCACGGCCAAAATGGTAGCCTGGCACAATTGGCGCAATGGCATTTAGGGAGTTAGCAAATAAGTCCCAATAAAATGGGAGATCAACTGAAACTGAAAACCCAATTTTTGTAGCTAAGGAAATAGATATTCAATTCCCCCCCCCCTAAAAAAAAAGTCTTTAGCTATTTTCCTTTTGACAATACATTTTAGGAACACCAAAATAGAACTGCGTGCATTGGTGAGTAGCAAGAATATACCATTGAAGTATCCCCATGAAAGCATGTTCAAACAGGGAAATCAATGAGAAGATAACCCAGTAGGTAACCAATTTCTTGGTGTTAGCGTTCGAATTGGCCTCAATTGCTTGAATGGAAGCACGTCTGTTAATAGCAAACAAGCATCATCATTATAGGCAAATGTCAACCAGTATGTATATGTTAAGAGTGATATTTATGAAAAGTATATAACGAACGCATTATTTTTTTCTTCGATAGAAGTAATACATTAAATGCCCCAAAAAATATCTAAATGATAATCTAATAATTCTTATTCGGTGGTTATAAACACCTTAACCATTAAACAAAACCCTTCAGGTTTAAATGATCTTTCAATCTAATCCATGGTATCATCAAAAATGTAATGTGAACAGAGTAAGGTTAAACCAATGGAAGAAGAAAAAGAAAAAGCAAACTCTTAATTATATCATGATAGAAAAATATGTTAAGGATACTTACAGAGGATAACCCAAAGCAAAGAGAGGCCTGCAAACAAAGGACAATTTATGAGAAAAAGAAAAATCCATGAACTCATTCATCACATAAATGAAAAAAAAATTGTTAAAACGAAAGGAGAAAAAGAAGCATAATGTAATTAAAAAAGAAAATAATGGCAATCTAGCTAACAGATCAACTTCCTAAGAGTAATAAAATGCAAAATAAGGAGAAAAGAAAAGAAAATTTTTCAGGAACTTTAAACAGATGATTTTCACTCCTTTACCAAGGTTTGTAGCATGTAAAA
>JAQSVH010000008.1:2224679-2244845 GCA_029448705.1 Adansonia digitata
CATATGTGAAGATTATTACGCCAATTTCTAGTTATTTGATTTATTAAAATCTTTATATACCTAAAATCATTTGAAAAGGGCATTAATTTAACAATCGCTATATGCTACTAAATTCGCGTTAAAAATGACATTGTGTTAAACTTGTAATTTTTTTATTTATTAAACTCAGGTGAAACCGATATTACAAGAACGTTACAGGTTTTTAAGTTATTTTACACTTGCAATTTTCAGGAGGTACGCTATTTTAGTTAATATTCAATTTATGTCAATCTAGTTTCTCAAGTAGCATCACTAAATTGACATGATAAAATGCACCACCAGCCTGGTTAGCTGGAATCACGTTCATATAACATTACAAATCTGGCAATTTGATCAGGCAATTGAGCGAAGTTTATCTTGGTTTTAAACAGCAAATTGATTAACGCACCAACTCATTTTTTTTTCAGTCTATCAATTTCACATTTTCTCATCCTAACCTAACTATTACCATTTCATACTAGATATAACATTAAGCAACACTGGCCGGTTGTCGGATTTACAACTTGCAATTACATTGGCTTAATGGAAGAGGCGAAAAAAAATGAAGGGGAAATAAGGAACGCACAAAAGATTATTCACATTATATAATAATAATTAAATAACAAAAAGACTCTGTTTAAGTTTAGTAGCAGCAACTCACATACAAGGGAATGATCCTGTGTATATAAACAAACAGATCTCCGGAAATCTATTGTTAGTCGATACCAGCTCTGCCTGATCAAAAAATGCCATAAAACAAACCTTCACCTTGAAGGATTGAACGCCATCACATGCACATTGGCAACATCTTAAGTCCCACGCCACACGGTCCCAATGTTAGTATCATCGATGTCAACCTGTAAGTTTGATATTCATGAACTTTCAGAAGTAATAACATTTTTGGCTATCTGAAGTATATGGTTAGTCCGCTAAATGGTTAATGCCAGGTTGCTAAAGAACCACTACCTGCTCATCAAAATGTGAAGGAATCTCAAAATCTGACCCGGATGCATCAGCAAGCTCTTCCAGTGTTTCCTGCATGTCCTGATGCATGTAGAAAAACTTAGAGAGTAAAATATGCCTTTGAGGGCTCCTCATGGATGTTCTGCACTGAGTTTTTTATCGGAAAGGAGAAATAATCTCTCCCATGTGCAATTACTTAAGAGAATAATATTATCACTTAACGTCAGAGGCTTCCTACAATGATACTGGAATAAATAGTAGCTATCAAAGTCAAAAACCCATTTAAATGAAATTGCTTGTATTGGCCAAAAATAAAATAGAAGAAAAGAAATTGTTGTGACAAACAGAATACCTCATCATCAAGGTTGACTGAGGAATTCTCCACCTGGATGAGAAAAGGATGTGAATTGTCCGCAATTTCCTGCGTATCAGTGGACAATATTTGAGGAATCAACAAATTGCAATCATTGATAAACACCATGGACAATATTTGGTACACGAGCAAAATGCAATCACTTGCAAACTGATAGTTCTAGCTATTGAACCAATGCAGGAACAAGACAACATAACATGAGAAGTAAAATATAATAGGAGCACACTTCTGGTATATTTGATAACGGCTCATTACACAGAGGATAGCCTTCTTATGTATCCCTATATGGCAAGATTCAAACAAGACCACGTCTTTGCTGGAATGGCAATATAATGAGTTCACTTTGATTGTCACAACTTGAAAAAAGGAAAAAAAAAAAAAAAACTTGGTAAATCAGGTTAGAAATATCATGTCATCTCAGAATCTGCTATATAATTGGACAATCACAAGATAATTCATCCCTCCCGTCCACCAATAACAGAATCTCACCTGTTCATTTGATCTTATCAAATGATTTTCAGAATCCAATGGTACAGGCTTGGTCTCTTCTGGGCTTTCCTGATGACAGAAAATGGAAAGTCGAAAGGATGAAGCCTGAACGATCTGTGTTTACAGTTAACATTGCTTCTCTTTATGAAACAAAGTAAATTTGATGGGACAACCAACCCAAAAAAAAAAAAGCTAAAAATAAATGCATATCGCTTAGTCAATCAATAAGATTTGCTCTTGCAAATTATCATGTTCATATTTGTCTTAAGCAATGTTGCATAGATACGCGTACGGTACCGGTACCCGATACGGATACAGGTATAGAGTACGACAATTTTTAAAAATTTAGGGTACAGGTATGTTAATATTATAAAAGATATTTATGTGTGTGTGTGTGTATATCAGAAACTGAAATTTTACATAATAATTGGATAAAAAGCATAAATTTTTCAACATGACTCCAGTTGTTAAGCACATTTGGGGGCTAGGGTTGTCAAGAAGTGAGGAGGGACATTGGCTCTCATCTGAACAGGGGCTTCTTGTTAATTGCAGCGACAGTTTAGTTGCTGCTCTTCTCCATGTAAGATTGGTGTAATTCAAAGCGCAAAATTTGAAGAAAGTCAATGATGAAAAGTGGGAAGGCCGATAATGAAAAGAGGAAGCGAAATATGGCCCAGGGTATGAAAAGGCTAAGTTTTTCAATGTTAAATTTAGATAAGTTGTACCCAAGTTGTACCCGGTACGTACCCAATGTGTACTGGTACCTGGTACGTACCCAATATAGGTATCCAGGTTTTGGGGCGTACCCATGCTTCAAAGGTCTTAAGTGATCAAGGGAAATTAATACCTGCTCATCATTGTTGGCAAAAGAATTTTCTGGTTCCATGGATGAAGGCTTAATGTCAGTTGGAGTTTCCTGTGGCATAAAAAAGACTTGGTACTGAACTGGATAAAATGTCTACTTGGTTCACAATTAAAAAGGGGGAAAACAATAATAAGAATTGAGAATGAAATTGCTAAATTAAGTAAAGAATTTAACCCTATGGTAGGGAACACGAACACAGTAGTATCTCATTATGCATACCAGTTCATTTGAATCAAAGTGAGTATTCCTCCCTCCTTTTCTAAGATCTCTCAGTGTTCCCTTGAAATAATAATAATTAAAAAAAACAATATGGTAAGTTGCACAAAGAGACAAGTATTATTGTTATGGACACTAAAGCATCTACTTGAGTATGAATGTGCCTACAGTCTAGTAGATTTTTCAGCATCCGGGAACAACCAGGTTGATTACAGAATGAATTTATCATGCCAGAGAGATTCAATAAGAAATGTAAAAGCAGGACCACTGTGTTATAGAAGGTAATAAGTTAACTCCTCAAATGAATCAAAATCTGATAATGGAATTATAAAAAGCTATCTCACGTAAGACTTGTCATAGCTTGTTCCAACAAATTTTACAAAGAGTATAACCCACCGACTAACAAAATCAGGTAAAATATCATAACAAAATTACGTTCATCTTCAACCATGCAAAATAAGTTAACAAAAACTAATTATAAGTAAATGAAAAGAGAAGCCTCATAGGTACAACTTCTGACTATACTACGCCTACCTTGTTTGCCCACATTAGCCCACAAGCATTGCAAAGTGTTCTGGGACCAGCTGGCCCCCTACGCATTGCTGGAGTTAACTTCTCACTGATCCCACAATGTTGACAACTACGCAAACTGATAAGAAAAGAAAAAACGCAAAGCAAAAAAATACCATTAACAAAATTAACATCAACAAGAAAGAAATAAAGCAAGCTTCAAACTTACGCAGATTCGGGAGCGTCATCACTTTGATCGCAGCTTCCATCAGCTGAGTTGTAGCATTCCTTGATTGATACAAACTGTCCATTCTTACGATGCATCCTAGCAAACAAGCAAATTTGAAGTGCAGTTAAAAAACTGGTTAACAAACAATAGAAGTGCTTCGTAGATAAGATAGTTCCGAATTTACCAGCTTAAGGAAAAGTCGCACATCTTTAGAACACTATTATGCAATCTTTATTTATTAATTTTTTAGCAGCTCATCTCTTGAGCAAGCAATCAACTATTTTAAGGCCCCAAATTAAAAGCTTATCCCAGCAGAATCCACCCTATCTGGTAAAACTATCAATAGGCAAGACAACACATCCTAGACTATGCACCAGTGATATCTTAAAAGGAACATATCAGGCATCCAGGACACCCAAAAGTTGATATGTCAAGAGCAGCTTGCTAAAGGACCATAAAGCAATTTTCTAATAGCTTGCAAACTTCAGTAAATATGTGCAATAGTGACACTCCACAAAGAACTATATAAACATAACCAAGACTTGAACATGTGATATGTTATATGATTCAAGAGCAACAGCAGTAAGCTCTGTCACATGAAAAAGCTAAATTAGCTTATTTAACTTCTTATGAGTAAAATCTTAGTTGGGCTACAAGCCCTAGAGTCTAAAACTAATTATCTATAAAAAAGGCGACATACCTCTGTGCAACCTCTTTTCGGCAAGTATAACGTATTTTCTTCTCAAAGCATCGCTCTTTTCGCTTTTCACGAAATCTTACTAGGGAGGCAATTCTTCGTGAAAGCTTTGAGCCTCGTGAAGAATCACCTACAACCTTGAACATATTTCAACAAAATATTAGCAATACCGAACCCACATATACAAATAAATTTCATAGAGCAATGTCATCAGCATATAGGATACCTTGACCTTTTCTTGTAGTAGGAACTCAGAGCTGGGCACATTAGTTGATGCATCACGTCCTCCCAGAAGTAGTAAAACTGCCTGCACCTATGAAATCAATGGAAGCAGATCAACATATCAAACCCTCAGTTATTCAAGAGAGTTAAATGTCTTTCCTTATGCTTTATTTCCAGTTGAAACAATGATGGAAATTGTTCTAAATCATCTAATAAATCCTCTTCCCAACTAAAAGAAAAAAAAGGAGAAAAGCCTCATATAACACAAGTATCTGGGAAACCGAGTTGAGCTAATAAGTGAACATAAAACTTTAAAAGGAAAATATCCTTTATATGTTCAGAATAAGGATAACCTATTCAGGCACAACAAAACTGCCCTTAACACTAGTAAGACTTTTAATCACGGCTTGTCCAGAATAGCATCCCCACAATAATAAGAATCGGATAACGTCAATCTCATTTACCCACCCTATGCCACAAGTGGATAGCAAATTTTTATGCCATAACTCCACCAATGGAATGAAACTTTTCCCCTATCAACTGCAGGAAGTCCAGAAATGTCGATGAAAAAACAGAAGCAAAAAATAATAATAATGACAAAATAAAAGGCATTCACAACTAAGCCTGATAAATTAATTACATCCCACAACTTTCCAAAGCAATCCTGGATCGTTGCCTGATCAGATATAGGACCTCTCTAAAATAAATTTGGGTCGTGAGCAATTAACTTTAAACCTATAACCTTAGATATGGGGGCAATGATTAAGCAACACCTTAAGTCCAACGATCACTTGGATTGGCATCATATTCAACACCCATCAACAAACAAAAATAAAGCCCAGCCCTCTGTAAAATACAAAATCTCCTCAGTTAATACTAAAAATGGCAATACCTAAGCAAAAATAGCAATCTTAACAGCATCGTTCTTACATTTTGTCTGAACCCTAAAACGCATACTGATTTTAGTAAGATTAGCAAAGCTAATGGATCATATTAATTCACAATTCTCGAGAGCAATCCTCCACTGTTTACAGTTAGGTAAGACTAAAAAAACAAACAAAGGTACTTCTCAACCTAACCGTTTGACTCCCGGCATTTCCAAACAAACAATTTAATCAAACAACAAAAACTACAAATAAAAGCTCAACATGCAACCAAACAACTAAAAAAAACCCTAAAAGAAATAAAACAAAATCAAACCTTTTCTGAAGTAACTGCGGGGAAGACATAGACCTCACCCTCGAAAGCGATGGTGAGTTCACTGGCTCGAGCCGGTTGAAGAACACCTCCTCCTGCAATTCCATTCCCATGGCTTACAGAACTCGTTACTCCATTCATAACCGCCTTGTGAGCTCCCTTAATGTCTTTCCTCTCATATCCTCCACTATCATCCTCATATCCATCCGGTCTTGCTACCAGTCCCCGTTGGCTCACTGTACCCATAGCTACACCATCCACAAAAAAACAAAAAAAAACGGCCAATATCTTCTAGAACTTACTAAAAAAATCCTAAAACCCTAACCCTAAAAATTGGATGCAATAAAATGAGGGGAAAAAAGGACAGATAAAGCAGTTTATGCAGTGTGAAAATTGGTTGTTTACATTTAAACCCTAATAATACCAATATAGAAAGAGAAATTGTTTTAGCCGGTAAATACGATGCAAGACGTGAGAAGCAAAAATTGGATAATATAGCAAAAGTGACAAATATATTTTATTAATACAAAATAATAAATAAATTAAAATTATGAATATTTTATTTTATTTTATTTTATTTTATGTGTAATTTTAAATATGTTAATGAATTTTAATTCCACTCTTCTAAACATTGTGCTTTTCTACGATAAACTTGAAATATCAAATATAAATTTTAATTTAATTAATTTTAATTTATGTAATTAATTTTAAAAAATATTATTAAAATTTTAATATTTATAATTTTTTAAATTGAGATTTTTTTATACCAAAAAATTGAATTTATGTGAAACTTGGAATTTTCAACTTACTCCTTTTCCTTTGTTTTTTTTATTAAAATGCGATTAATCATTTTTTGTAGACATTATTCGAGTAATACTTTTGAAAAACATAAGTAATGAATTATTTTTTTAAATTTCTGTAAAAATAATTCATGTTAATAATAAAGTTCTTGATTGAATTATTGTAAAAAGTTTACCTAAATTAGAAAAATGTTAAGAAAATTTTATTAAAAAAATAACATTAAAAATATTTCCGTACTTTTATATTTAAAAAATTTTTAAATTTAAAAAATTATCGGCTTAAATAAAAACTTCACACTTTATAAAAACTAAACGAATTTAAAAATAAAAAAACATTTTACTTATTTCACAAACTACGTATTTTAAAAAATTTACCTATTATTTTACATGTTTATTTATTAATTTCTTTTAAAAATATTTTTTAAAAAAATATTATTTTTTCACCTAAACGCAGGTGTGCTCAATTCTAGTACATTAAATGCAAAGACTTTCTTATAATAATTATTAAATAATTCTTAATCATTGTTTTATAAATATCAATAAACCAAACCTGGTTTAATTATTATTTAAATTTTACTATTTTTTTAAATATAATATATTATTCATACTTTTATTTCTTTGGTTAAAAAAACCCTAGATATAAAAATAAATTATAAATACTAAAAATACTTATGAGGCCTCACAGACAACGGTGAAGTAATGAGAGGAGGGATTGGTAGACGAGTCTAATATTAAGTTTAGTTTATTAAAATGAAATAAAGAGGAAATGAAATAATTATTCAATGAAAATTGAATAGAGAAGCAATATATATTTAGTGGTTTGATTGTTTGATCTGAATAAATAAGCGATAATATTATATTATTTAGTTGGGTAAAATGAAATTGAATAATATATTAAGAATAAGTATAAAATTACATTATTAGCATTGAATTAAATAAATGAGATTTATTTATATTATTAATATTTATATAAATTTAAATTAATTATATTTATTAATAAATTATAAAAATAAATTGATAAAATTATTTGTAAAAATTTTAGTAAAAATCAATATTCACAAATATTTTGATAAATAATACTTAAAAATGTTATTTCCAATAATATTTAAAACAATATCATTTAAAAAATAGATTTATTTATCTAAAATATTTAACTATAAAATATTTATATAATAAATAAAAATAATATAATAATTAAATAATATAGTTATTAATATCTTAAATATATATTTTTTTAAATATTAAATTTCCTCCCATAAATACTATTCTCTCTATTTTTTCTTTTTCTTCGATGCCTCTCTCTCTCTCTCTCTCTCTCTCTCTCTACCCCGTCATCTATCGCAACAACCAAACACATCTTTGTCCAGATTCCGGCAACCACAGCGACGCCACCGTTGTCGTTCGTCGTCGTTTACCAACCCAGAACTTATCCAAATCTAGATTCATCTCAGCCCCCTCCTTTGGTTTCTTAACTTAGTTTTTACACAGAAAAACGTAAATCTACATTTAAAATTCGCGAAAGAACCATTGAAAAATCTTCCTTTAGACCGCTGACAGTCGCACGATTTGGTTAAATACCTTCTTCCCCACCTATTCTTCTTCCTCTTGACCAAAGTTAAACCCCAAATTTCTCAGATCATCATAAACCCGAAATCACCTTGTTTTCTCTCTTTTTTTTTAAAAAAAAAATTTATGATAAAATTTGATTTTGGTTATGCTGTTTTGATGGTTTTTGTTGGCGTGAACGATTTTTTGTTGTATAATGACTCTTGTTTGAGACTATTTTCGGGGAAAAAAAAAAGAAGCTATTCCCGGAGAGGGCAAAATAACCATTCAACGGGCGTAGTGCTGAATGGCTATTCCGCCCTGTCCTGAAATATTAGCGGAATACACATTCCGCCGCGTACCCATTTGGCCAACCAAACTATTGAATGGTTGACCCGTCCGGAATAAGGCATGAATTGAATATAGCCATTTATACCAACCGAACATACAGTAAGAACTGGAAGATTACAATATCTGATTCTGAGGTGGGGTTGAAACTTAAAGGCTATTGTAAAATGAGCGTTCAGGGGGATAAATATGAAAAAATATAACTGTAAACACAAAGCAAGAAAGCTCCCAAAAAAAAAAAAAAAAAAGGGGTCGTCCAATCCTATTACAATCATTTTTCATGTACAGAAAACAAACAAAGAAAAAAAAAAAGAAGAGCTATAATTTCTCAAATACAGATTAAAGAAATGGCTTTCCTGTGGCTCTGTACGTAAATGTAATCCTCTCCTCAATTCAACCAATGGTGTGAAAAAAGGGGCTCATTTAGTTCTCCATTGCAACTCAATCTGGATCCGTCCATTCTTTGAGTCTATAAGATGGTATCTCTCATTGATTCTTTTGTTATTAACAACATCCGAAAGATTTATATCAATATAACCTAGTGTTTCCTGTCCATATAAAACATCATAATCCCATTAATACGGTAATAGCAAGCCAGGAAAAAAGGAGACCTGGAAATACCCGAATAGCATGTTTGCATACGTGTTTGTGTATTGTATAATATCAAAGCATACTTCTATATGCATGTATTTGACCCAAATACGCTTATCAATCAACCATATCATAGAATTATCCGCAAAGCTGAAATTTGGCAAGTAAAATGAGTTCAAAGAGATATTTGCTAGAAAGCATGCAAGCAATGATGGAAAGAGTACCTTTGAATGCAGCAGGCCTATCCTTGATGAACTGCTGAGAACTTCAACATGCAATTTATCATTAATGGGAGGGTCATCCAACATAAATGTGAATTCCTCTTCCCATCTTGGATCTCTGTTTTTCTTTACATGCTGGACCAATAAAATTCCAAAAACATGTCATTTGTCAGAAATATAAACAACTGACGAAAAAATCTCAGGACTTTCTTTTAACACTTTCGGTAACATAATTTTTCAACCCTAAAATGACTCCTTTGTGCAAATGTCATTTAGCCGTTCAATATTTTCTTCATCTAGTTGAATTGATTATCTTCCAACGAAAAACATCTATTACCCACCATCTTTGATTCTTTTTCAAATAAAATATATAATTACAAAAGAAAAGATATAGTTAGGAAAGAATCAGTAAGCTCCCTGGCACCAGATGAATATGGAACAAAAATACTCTGGATGGTTGGAATTAGGGCAAAGGTTAAAACAATTTTCCATAATGTTTTACCAGTTGGAAGCTCTTCAAAAAAAAAAAAAAAAAAGTCTAAACTTTGCAAATAAATTTAACAACCAAAAAGGGAGATAATAATTTCTCAAAAATAAAAGGATACTTTAAATGCTACCATCGTAATATACCTTAGTCTTTCTCTCCTCGCCTCTAAAGAGAATCCGCACGTAAGGATTAGTGTGGTGCTTTCCTTCAACATCTTGCGCCTCATGGACAATGACTACAAGCACGCCTCCACCATCAGGTGTAGTCTCAGGAGCCTTCTGCACTGTTTTTGACTCCTCAAAAGTTTTTGGTATTTCATCGTCTTTGAAGGGCTTATATGTTAGTTCCACCACAAGCTGCCCACGTGACTTCTCATTTCGAGCGTCATTTAAGTCCATGTTTTTAAGAAGTTCAAGGGTCATGACTTTTGGCACCTCAGGAGTAAGTTCTTTCAAAGGAACCACATTCATCCCCATCTTGTCATGCTTGCCAACCTAAGAAAGAGAACAAAAACATTTACGATAACAATAGAAACAAATGATAAAACTTCAAATCAATTAAAAAAAATTGTAAAAGTGACCTGCTCCCAGTCAAAAACATGAAGCTCTAAGGCCTGGGTCTGAGGATCTTTGACAATCATATCAAATTCCTCATTCCATTCAGGGTTCAAGTTCTTTTGCTTAACAGTGGTTTTCTTAGATGTAAGCTTATCCTCAGTTAGCTTTAATTTAACGTAAGGGTCTGATGCACCCAAAAGATCTTTTTTCCTTAGCTTCATTGCCCTTAGAACTTTCACGTGGAGAATTCCTACAGGCCTCTTAAGAGCTCTGCAAGTTCAAATGGATTTATAAGCCAAGACCAAAGAAGCGGAAGAAAAAATGAAAACATAAGTTGTGACAAAACATGAGAACATCCTTGAAACATACTTTGCCGGATCCAGAATTGGTACTTGCAGGGTCTTAGGCCAAAGATACATGTTCGCAACCTGATCTTTGATGAGCTCCTGCATTACATACATCCCTTTATTAACATTCAAAGCTATGAACTATAAATTCATATAGATAAAGCCAGCTGGGGCATTAGCAAGAAATTTTTCCTCCCTGCAAAATATGATGTCATCTTTCAAGAAGTTATCACAGAGAAACCATCACTAATGAAACGTCCACAAACTTCAAACAGATTGCACTTTTGGTAAAAGAAATGCATTTTCAAACATTTAATAAAGCCTCATTTATCAAGCACTCAGGCTTCTAGAAAACAAGAATAAGAGAATATTTAAGGCATTTTACCTGGACAAACCTGTAAAGACCAGGAATTGACATGAGATCAGCCCCCATAAGCTTCAATCCAAAGTCAACATAGGGCTGCATATTAGAAGAAAAATAATAAAGAAAAAAGAGAACTAAGCACTATTATTCGAAAAAGTGTGCAAGAGAGAGAGAGAGAGAGAGAGAGAAAGAAACAGTACATTCAAAAGAGAGAAAGAGAAATAGTGAACAATTTGCTATAAATATAGAATAATAAACCAGAGGCTATGAGATAGTTCTGCCATTTCCCAAATATAAGTTCTGCACTTGAATCATTCATTAAGAGTGATCCAAAACTTTTATGAAATTACCTGAATAAATGAAAATTACCTCAACTTACCTATACATAAGACAGTACTGAAAGCATTCCCAGGGGAAGGCAGGATTTTATTTTTTGAAAGGCTAATTTTTTTTGTTCCAAAGTCAGCACTATCAAGTGTTCCATAACAAAATTTTACCAAAAAGGTGACAAGGTAAAAAGATCATTTGACAAATATCACAGTGAAACTAAGTAATGATTCCTCCAAAAAAATTTGAAAAGCATGATATCTTAAAGTGAAAACTTGGCACTAGTGCACAGAAGTTTCTGTTCACTGCTAGATGAGAGTTCTCTGGCCACCTTTAGATTTGGCATATCCAAAAGTATTCCATTTTCCATTAATTAATTTTCTTGCTAAATACATGTCTAACAAAGGGCACATCTGGCATATAATTATGTGGATAGCTACACAATTTGAAGTTAAAAAATACTTTATCACATTAATTTACTTATACCTACTAAATACATGTCTAAAAAAGGGTACATCTGGCATATAAATTAAGTGATAACCACACATTTTAAAGTTAACACTTTGTCACATGAAAATGTCAGATGCATCAAAGATCTAAATAATAGAAATAGAATTTATCTTCATCCATATCTCAAACCTTCTCCATTAAGGACACGTAGATATTTGCAAAACATGGAAAGCTTGGAACTAAAGGCTTTAAGGTAATACGTGGTAGAGCAAACACTTGCAAATCCACAACCTGAAATTATCCAAGCAACACACAATTAACAAACAACCTACTCTCATCTCTCTAACACTAGTTAATTGTCAAAAAAAAAAAAAAATTCCCTTCTATGATAGGACAAAATAACAACCTGGACAGTTGCCTTCAGTCCAAATGCTTTTACAGCAACAGTAACATTAGGATTTCCAGCCCACTTTATTAATGGTTCCATGATTAACTCCTTCTCATCTGTGACATAAACCTTCATACCTGTCAATGAGAAGAAGAAAAAGAACGTCAATGCAAAATCTGTCGTGGAAAAAAATGAGAAAGAAAGAAACCTATTGCATAAAAGCTGCAGAAATATAGTGTTTGATCTTAAAATATAGGCTCACAGGTCTAATGAATGAGGCACCAAGCCTTTGTGGGTGCATGTTGCTCTCACATCTAAACATACAGAACCTACACTCTAGCTTTTTTTTTTTTTGTTGGGGGGGGGGGTGGATGGTGTAAGAGAAGAGGATGGCTGCCCTCTATTGTGAGGCCCAAAAATTACCCCATAAGGCAGAGCAAAGTATTTGGATTAACATGGATAATTACCACTTTTTTGTCTTTGTGACAAACTGACCTAGAAAGTGGCATTTCTAATGATTATTCATGCTTATTACAATGCAATTTACGTTATCTCCAATTTCTATTCGAGATTACTAAGAGAATTCTAAAAATTTATCCAGCTTCTCTTGGCAATGCCTTTCTAAGTAAAAAGATATGTGACATAAGATTTGCAAGTGATAGAAATAACACTTAAAGGTAATTGATTGACTAACCTTGGAAAGTTGGTGGCAAAGATCCTAATGTAAGTTTTTCAAAGTCGACAGCATCTATCTTGTACTTTGGAATTTGCTCCTCGATTATGGGTTGGACAATATTCTTGACAGTTGTGCAAATGGCCTGCAAAAGAGTAAGTAAATGGGAAAAAAGCCGAGAACAAACATATAAAGAAGCAAGAAGATACAAAGAAAAAAAAGTTTTTGTGGGTACCAGAAGTCAAACCTTATCAAGATAAGGCCACATATATTCCAAAAACTTGTTTATCCAGTCAACCTTCACATACACCACAATGAAAAGAAATATGTAGTTATCAGAATACAAGGCAGTAAAACATATGTAGGACATGGGAAGATTGTGACAGAAACTAATGACATTGACGTACACGATCATAATCTGGGTTTTTTACCCAGAGCGGTATCTCTGGAAGCATCCTTTGTAAGGCATCTGAATCTTGCTCAACCAACGGACGGATTTCAGGATCCTGATAAAGCAAACATGTGCCTAAATAAGCTCCAGAAAACGCAAACAAAGGTGACTGGTATCAAACATTGACAAGATGCAGCACATACAACATTCTTTCCTTCAGCTCTCCCTGTATGTTGCCCTTTTCTCATTTACCATGAACAATGAAAAAAAATGATTAATTTTGTTGGCAACAAAAAAAATGGGAAGAGGGTACCTTGATTCCAAGTCACCACAATTGTGGCTTGTTTTTGTTAAACTCAGCTTTAGGGGCCCTGCTACTACTAGAATTATAACTAACTAAAACCCCAATATTCAACATGTATCCCATATGTCACATAATAACAGTGTATTCAAGTGCTAATCCAAAATGATTTCACTTGCATTTGGTTGCTATGACTCCCGCCAGCTACGATCGTGAAGAATTCGACTAGTTAATTCTTCATTCAGCGGATACAAAATACCCAAAGAAACGATTTCTAGTATTGTCAACCAGCAACAATAATAGCATCAAATATCCACAATAAGTCATATTGATGCAGAACGAGGGAAAGAGGTAATAAATAAAACGGATTGAATCTAATATAGAACGCTAAGATTTAAATAGGTTCTATGCTACATTGAAAACAAAAAGAACATAGAAAGATCAAAGATTACCTTGACATCGCTAGGCTGGAAGTAGATGAAGAGAAAATAACCGATCACAAGACCCATTGAAATCCCAACTCCAAATCCACAAAAACCCAACACAGTACTAATAAACCCCATCAATTCCAAAAAGGGGAAGAAAATAGAAACTTTCTTTTAAGTTTCTCGGATAGACCACTGTCTTCAATGAAAACTCCTCGTGAGTTCCCTGACGAACACGATAATTCAATCGGCGACTTAATGGGTTCGTTAAAACTGGCAGTTGCAAAGGATGCGAACAACAACGATGTCTGGATCTATAGGTTGAGTGCTCTTTTGAAAATGTTGGATTCCCCGAAGAAAACAGTTTCTTGGGATTTGCTTCGTCGCAAGGTAAGTAAACCAAAATTACAATTAATGACAGTAGTGACTGTTTTACTACTACTAGCATTTAATTCGCGTAATTTTCGTTTTAACAGGTTGAAAACAGCCAATAGTGAGAGCGAAGAGGAATCTGTCAGATAGGTTTTTTCAATTATTTTCTTTTTAAATTTCTTATAGTATTTTAACCATGCGTTATTGCAGTGTAATATTTTATTTATATTTTTGGTATATTTTAATTTAATATATATTAATATCAATATAATATTTCAATAATGAAATAAAGATTAACATTAATTATTCAACATAAAATCTTTATATGTAATCAATATATTTTTATTTTATAAATATTTATATTTTATTATGTATGTTAACCTATGTTAATATTTATGATCTAAAAATATATTACTATTCATAGTATCAAAACATGCATTACCAAAAAATTAATACTAAGCTTTTTTATTTATATTTTTGGTATATTTTAATCTCTATTATTATCAATATGATTAATATTAATTGCATTTTTATTGAATTAGATGATATTTTTATTGTTTTATATAGTTTTATATCCTATAATTGATACTTTTTTTTGGGTAAGGTTTCAGTTATTTCTCATTTATGAAATGTTTGAATATATTTTCACTATAATTTTCTTAAAAAATTTCATCATTGAAAGTTTTTCTAAATAATCGTATTCATTACCCTTTACTTTTATTTATTAATTTACATTTAAATGTACAAATTTATTAATTAAAATTATGTATTATGATTAAATTAAAATAAAATAAAACAAATAAATTGAGGAATTGAAAAAACTTAAAAAGAAAACAATTTTAGATTAGGCCTCATCTTAGTTTGGTGACTTTAAGTTAAAATAATCTCATTTGGACCAACAGCCTATTTTCATTGTTCTTTTTACTCTGTCTAAAACGACATAGTTTTACCATATTTCAATTTTTTTTTTGAGAAAAGCCAACAACCATTTGGCTTAGTGACCAAGAATAAGTTACAATTGGTATGTAAATTTGGGTTCAATTCCAAGCATAAAAAAATTTAACCTTAAATCTACCATACCAGCCAATTGTCGCAGATACGATAATATTAAACAAGACATGAAAATTTTACATATCTAAATGAAAATAATATAATAAACCTGACACAATATGTTTAAACATAACTAACATAAAAAATATTTAATAATCATTGGGACATCCAATGGCGCAAGCAAGTTCTTCCTGTCCCTACCTTTACCATATAAGAAACGAAATTGTCAAAACAAGCTGCCAGGTCCCACATACGTGAAAGAAGAACAGTTGCTAAAGTGACACCAAGTTATGTTCTTCTTGCTGCTAAGTTAAACTAACTAGGCTGTATCTTGCAATTTTTGCAATTCTTTATGCGTTGAACCAAAGCAATGAACCATATATACAGTTTGCCAAACAAACTCGATTATTACAACAATGTTTGACATCTGCTTTCGAGCAGCAAGTAACATATCACTCACTGTAATGGAAGGGAATTGCGACTCATCTTTCTGCAGTGACAGTGGAGTTATCTCCATTAGATGTAGATACAACATCTATACTCGCAGTTACAGCCTCCAACTCATTTGCTTCAGCATCGCTCTGATAAACACTCATCAAGTAACGATTTAATAAGATTCGTAGAAGACTTGGGAAACAACTCAATGAAAACAAGTAATAAATAAATATGATCGATATTGTTTTATGAGATAGCAATACCTGCTCGGTAGTTTTTGCAGTTGGATCCTGGATTGCTACAGTGGAAACCTTTGAAAGGTCTCTCAAAACACCCTGCAAATTGAAACTCTCCAAGTGATTTACCAAAGAATTACAAGTGATTAAGGAAGATTATCATTTTTCTAAGAGCTATGAGTAATCGTTTAAGTAAACGATATATTTACTTCTGAAGCTCATCAAGCAAATTAAGGTTGGGTGGTGTCAGAAACAAATCAACTGGAAGTAGGCCCGTCTAAGAATGTTAAGGTCACTGTATTAGATCATCAGATAAGAAAAGCCTCAATGTTAGTCCTAGGCTTTCGAACAACTTTAAGGTTTGCTTGATTATGCAACCAAGAATGAAGTTTTTTTCCCTATATTTCCCATAAGTGACCAATGACAAATCAAAATATTGCAGCTGTTGCTATAAGGTAAAGATGGTTCATGCCTCCATGGCCTTCCCTCACGATGAGTTGCGAAGGGAAGAAGAAACTCAATTATTCACCAACTTGTTTATCTAGAGGACTGCAAAAGAAAGTCTTCAATCTTTAGAAACATCAATAGCAAATCTAGGAGAAAAATAACTCAAAACAAGATAGTATCAATACTTTGGAATTCAACCCCACTTATGATGTTACCCTATTTTTAGATTCACTATCAATTGGAAGCTTAAGGATGAATAATTTCCACATCTGATCAAGTAACTTGTTTGCAAAATGACATGTGCCCATCACATCTTTAATTCATGTCCAGAAAATAACAAAAATCACAAGTCTCATGGCCGATTCATTGAACCAGGTAGTTTTTTTATATTTCTTTTATACAAAGAATAAGTAATTCAAAGACCTAACTTTGCATCATGAAGGTAATTAATTTCGACAAAACTTGAAAAGATTGTGAAAGAGATGACTTGTCAAAATTTTAGAACTACAAGGATGAAACTAAATTTGCTTGTACCTCAAGGTTTCATCCACCTTGACTTTCAATTGTTTAAACTTATAATGATCATAATTTGACACTTGGACTAAATATCTCCTAGGCTGATTACAAATAAGCTTCACATACTCTTGAAATATGCCATTCCAACAATCATAAGTATTAATCATAATCTTGTGTGATTAAATATCATTACAACGAACATGCAATTAACAAAAAGTTAGTGAACTTTCAATTATCTCATAGCATGAGCTTTTGACTCTGCATGGAATAAAATGAGAAATGGACTTATGAAGAACTCTTTCCTGGTTTCACAAACCTTATTTGCCCACTTGAGTCCGCATGCATTGCAAAGAGTCCTTGGACCAGCAGGTCCACGACGCATCATAGGAGTGGACTTAGAACTGATTCCACAGTGTCTACATCTACACAGAAAAATTATGCAAAATAATAGGAAATTAAAGAAGATATCTACAGAATTCCCTTTTATTTGCACATAATAAATGATAGCTGCAATACAAACTTGAAACTAACATCTTTTAAGTGAGGTCTAATACCAATCCAATGATACATTAAAAGAAAGCTCTTTGATTATTATAGGAAAAGCTACTCACAAAGTTTCTTGCTCATCTTGTCCAGAACCTGGTGTTCCACTGCAGCCAGAAGAGGCCGAGGCTACTTCATCAGATATAGCTTTGGATGATGTAAACTGACCCTTCTTGCGCTGCATCCTGACAAACCACATCTAGCATGTTAGAAAGTAGCTTCAAGAACAAACTCTAAGTGAAGAAAGTAGAATAGGAAAAGAAGAGAAACTGATAGCTTGAATACCTGAGAGCCACTTCTTTCCTCACAGTATACCGGATTTTCTTATCAAAGCACCGCTCTTTTCTCTTCTCCCTGAACCGGTTTAAAGAAGCGGCCCTATGTGGTTGAATTGACCTCCCAGGAAAGTCACCCATGCCCTAGAAGAACGCAATAAAAGAAGTGAAAAAAATGAACAAAACAGAACCACATTAAAAGAATTCGTTACAAGATAACTACATGGAGTTAATCAAATGCATACCCTTTGAGTAACAGGAACTGTCCCCAATGCAGGAATGCCTGAGGGAATTTCATATCCACCTAGAAGTAACAATACTGCCTGTACCTGAAAATATCGAGCACAAAGAGTTATATGATTCCCCTATTGTTATTTCTTCATATCTAAAACTACGAGGCCAATCACACCCACTTCAATTCCTTAGCTACAGTTTTAACATTCAATACATCATTATTTTTACAAGATCAATTAAAAAAAATCCATGCTAGTCTTGTATCATAATCGACTACTATTGAACTGTACACTTGAATTTACAGAAACGAAGCCCAAAGTAAGAAAATGAAACAAGTCCATGACTCAGTGCTGTAACATTACTTTAAAAGAGCCGGAAAGCAACTACGAATAAATGTAACTTCTATTATCAACAAAATGAATGCAAATTCAATAACGATGACAAATAGAATCCCGTAACACAACCATCTTCAATGAGCAGAACCCATTTTACACAGAAAAAGGGGGACATTAGAAGCAGTAAGAACTAGACTATATAAACCAGATCACAGATGCAAAAACCAATGCTTTTCAGCTAAATTATTCGAGCATTAATACAACAAAGGCCACTATAATTCGCCAAATTAACAAATAAACTCGTTAATTAATCCAATCAACCAAAACCAAGATGCAAAAAGTAAACAATTTAAAGAAATTAGCACCGAAATTATATTAAAAAAATTAATAGTACTAACCTTTTCAGGAGAAACGGAATCAAACACATAAACTTCCCCTTGAAATGAGAGGGTGAGCTGATCAGGGCCAGCGTTACCGGGGACGACGGTTAAATCGGATCCTTTACCATAAATATTGACATGAGAAGCTTCTTCCATGCCATTACTCATAACGGCACCAATGCCGCCGCTTTCTTGGTATCCAATCTGAGCGTTATCCACCGACTCTTCTCCTCCTCCTCCACTGCCTCCACCAGGAACGTCGTCGTCTTCTTCTTCTAGGTTATGTTGCATGTCCATGTCACCTGAACCGTACATTGATGTTGGCTGGTGGTTCAAATTTGCCATTCCTTTTGCATCGAAATTACCACAAACTTTGACTGCAAAATCTAAAAAAAAAAAAATGCAAGAGAATAAAATCCTCTAAAGTGAAAAAAAATTAATTCAAGAAACCTAGGAGAAGATTCAAAGACTTTGGTTAAAAAAATTAAAAATAATAAATAAAATTATTATAATATTATTAATCTGGGTTAAGGAATTTATGCGAAGCAATGGGAGATGGGATGGCAGAAAGAAAAGATTGGGGGAGGAAGGCGGAGATCGAGGGGTTAAGCAAAGGCCCCTGATGAATGAGAAAATTTACGGTTTTTGCCACTTTTAGACGTGGTGGGATGGAAAGACCACTCACTACAAAAAAATGGGTTAGAGATGATGGGCTGGGCTCTGACACATTGGTCTAAAGGTCAGACTGACCCGAAAATCGCCGCCGATTTGAAGGCTTTAGGACAGAAGAAAAAGGTGCTCAAGGTTTTAAAAGTGGATACATGGTTTTATCATAATTTTCTTTTTAAATATAATATTTTGTTAAATTTTGTGATTAATTTTAAAGTGTTTAAAATTTTAATATCATTTAATTTTTTTAATTTTGTAATTAGTTACGATTAAAATTTATTTTTTTAAAATAGTTCAGTTTTGGTATGCAAAAAAAAAAAAAACATATCAGACGATTATTTTTCTTTTATATATATATTAAAATTTGACATATCTACGAAAGTAAATAAATTTTTTAATTTGTTTTTCAAATAAATAATAAATTAAAAAAGATTGATAGTTTTTGTAATAAAAAAGTAAGAATTTTTTTTCATACAAAACTTGGGTAGTTTTTTTTAGTAATAGATGAGTATTGTTTTTAAATAAATGGATAGTTTTAATTTTTAATATTAAATGGATAATTTTTAAATGCAAATGGGTAGTTTCTTAAAAAGTTATTAAGTTTTTTTTTTAAGTTATAATAAAAATTTTGAAAGATATTTTTACACTTATTTTATTATTTGTTATTATAAAATTAGTCA
>JAQSVH010000008.1:2244945-2260674 GCA_029448705.1 Adansonia digitata
CACTACCTATATAAAAAAATAAAAATATCCACTTTTTATTTAAAAATATCAATATTTTTTAATTTATTATTTATTTTAAAAAATAAATTTTAAAAAAATCACATTTTGTTGATTGTATCAAATTCTTGTTTTTTTAAAAACCGTGTTTTATATTAGGAAGCCGCGCTCAATCTCAATCAGGGCGGCTGCCCACAGCTCCTCAGTAAACAATATGGTAGCAGGATTGCGAAGGAAGCTTTTTATAGCTCTCACCGAAAGAGTAGGCTGGCAAGGTGAAGCGAGCCAACGGCCGAGCAAGAAACGAAAAATGACGACAACAACTAATAGGCCAAGACTTGAGGATTCTCTTGGGGCAGCAGGGGGTTTTTGAACAAAAGAAAGCTGATTGAATCCCATGAAACTCTGGAGCAGCATGAGATCATGGAAATGGCGGAATCGGGCTAATAAATTAATTAGAAAAGGGTGCTGACAGATTGGGGGGTAACAAGTTCTTAGCAAGGCATTTGCAGTAGTTGAGAAATAAAAAAAAAAAAGGTGCAAACCTCAACGGCCAATGCTCACTCTATTGTGAAACTTGTTTCCCTACGACCACGAAAGCGGCTCCCTTTGTTACAGATGTGTTAATTTTTTTGTCCATCTAAGTATAGAAAACTGCTAGTGAAATATTTATGATATAAATATAATTATTTATTTGATTATAAAAATTTATTTATGAATTAATAAACTACTCATAAATTAATAAGTTTTTGTTTTAAAATTTATTTAATAATTTATATACTATAATAAAAAATACAAAAATTTTTAAACAAAATTGATGGACATGACTTTTTGTCTTAAATTGGACTAGTAATACGAATCACTGAAAATTATAATAATAATAATACATAATATTTTATATAGTATATAATATAACCTTATGCAAAAGAAAATTTATATATATATATATTATTTGAACCATTTGATTACATCTTTAATGTCAAACAGTTTCTAAGATAAATTCAACCTTTCAACCACATCAAATCATTTTCATTGATTTCATCACTCGGAAAGATCAAGAATTCATCATGTCAACTATAATCAAATGTGCCACATTTGATACTAAACCTAGGATCACAATAATAGGATGCACCAGCATCCACCAAAATACTACTTAAAAAAATGAAAGCAGTGCAAATGCATCTTGAAATTCAATCATGAAATTAACATAGCAAAACTTTCTAGGCATTATTATATTTATTGGCATTTTTATATTTTAAAAAAAATAAAAGAAAAAATCATTTTTAAAAAAAGAATAAGATAATTAATCCGCTTAAAAAGTTAAAAAAATCTATTATAAGTGAATAAAAAAAATGAACAATTTAACTAAAATCTTAAAATACTAGTTCTTAAGATTATTAATTCTAATGTAAGTTGAACTCTATATCAATTCGTAAACATGTATTGAACTTTGAACGAAATTGCGAGTGCTAATAAATGGTTTGGGCGTAGAGACAAACTCTTTTGGTTGAATTAGGTTAGAATTTATGGGTTAGTTTCTGAAACTATTTTTATTTTTGTTACCAAACAATGGTTCGAGAAGTAATTGTGGTTAGAAACAATTAAATCTAATCTATCAAAGTGAAAACAAGCAAACTATATGTGTATATATATATATAGAGAGAGAGAGAGAGATATACACTCAGAGTCCAAACCCCCCCCCCAAAACAATTTTTTTTTTTTTTCCATCCCCGATGGGTGACCAGGCTTATGGCTTTTCACCATTGCCCCAGGAAGATGGTGATTCTGAAATATCCTCCTTTTCATTAGAACTGCCGCTTTCAACTATGCCAGGTGGACATGAGTCAAGAGCTGCAGAAGGCGGCGGTGGCGGCGGCTACTTTAATAGTTTTGCTGTTACGGAGACCCAGCAGGTCGGAGATGAAATCTTGACCTCTGATTTTCGTCCTTCGCAAGCCGATGGTGATGATGATGATGATAAACCTGCTGCCGGGGACTCCTACGCCTGTTACGCGAAACTCGCATTCCTTGCATTAGTCATTTCATTTTCGTACACTATCATAACATCCGATATTCCTTCGCCTGCCGTCTCGTTCGACCCGAACTCGTTCGCCAAATCCAACTTCACCATCTGCTACTCGAGACTGGCGGCCAACTGGGAAGCAGATTTCTCATTCGGATGCCAAAACTGCGACAACAACAACTTGGAACCCAGAAATGATGATCTCAATGTGATTTACTATGATTACATGGTGGGCTACATCATTTATGTTGATCGAGAAGATCATCATCACCACCACGTGCTTTCAAAAGTTTCCATTGAACCCTTAAACTTGGGACCCAAGGAACATAATAAAACAGTGCATGTAAAATTTGGAAATACAGGATGGGATGGTGATCAACCAATTGTAAGAAAAGAAGTTGTTAATGAAATAAGTAAACAAGTGCAACATGGAACGTTGAATTTAGGCATTAAGTTATCTTTATGGGTTACTTACAAGAAATGGGGATCGTTCTGGAAAGCCAGTCTGCTGGAATTACCAGACTCATGCTGTTGGGATTTACTGGTTGGGATGATGCCTGAAACAGGAAGGGGAAAATTGATTCTTAGTAGCCCTAAAAATTGCTATAAATGAATATTTTGGATATTTACTTCTTTTTTTTTTTACTTCGAAATTTATTATATGTCACTTTTAAAAATTAATTAAATTAGAACCGTAATTTGACATTTAATTTTAAGGTCAACTGAAAAGTTCAAAAATCATTGAATCCTTGGAGATTAAATTCAAGTTTTATTGTGTGTAAATAATTGAACTATAAAATATATGGTTATTATTTGACATTAATATAAGTAATTATTAATATTTATATTAATATAAAATCATATTAATATATTTTGATTTATAAATATTATTATAGTGTATCTTATTTATCATATATATTATCATGTAATTTAATACTTTAATTTAAGTGTAATAATTTATAATATTATTTTTATTATATTTATTTTTTTCTTTTCATCCATCATTCACATTCTATTTATTTCATTCAAGTTACAAATTACAATAATTTGTCTAACCCTTCTATTTTTTCTTTTTAATTTTCATTTTGGTAACTTAATGTTCTATTTTATTGAATTTGAATATATTTCAAAATCCAAAATATTCATTAAAAATTTCATTTTTAAATCGAGAATGGATAGATTCAAGAAATAAAAGCGTTAAAGATACCAATTAAAAAAACTAATTCAATCTATAAAAAAGCACCGAAAAATACAAGATTTTGTTATTCAACTAACCATTAAGTAGTAAGATTGACAGTGTTAATTAATCAATAGTCGAACTGTTTATCATGTTTGTACTGTAAATGTGTTTACAAATTATCCAACAATTCTAAACATAAAAACTCCAATCATTTTAAGGAGAAGAAAGGATAATATCTATGTCTAAATATTAATCTCTATTAACCATAAATACGAATAACTAATAATCGATAATTAAACACAATAAGAAACTATAGAATCTATGAAATAGGATAGAAAGTCCTCTAACCAACTTCACCCACATTCGGATTACTTGTTAGTGGCTGATCAAGTTTAAGAAATTCACCTTTCAAAACAAGCAATTCTAGTCCGAGGAATAATATCAATTACCTAATGTCCATCTAATGCATCTTTTTGTATGATTTTGCTTACTAGACCTACTGTTGTAGCGTTATAAATTATATTGTTACTTTTGTTCTAGCCAGGATAAATATCTATTATGGAAGGAAAATCCTTTGAATTGGCTAGCTTTTGATTTTAACGATGCCAAGATTGTTACGAGCTTCAAAGCTATATACAATTTTGGAAATGATCTCGATGTCCTGAGATTATAGATCAAAGGATGACCATGCGAGTATCACAGTCTTAAGTGTTCCTACACCAAGAAAAGTACATACCTTCGGAACTTTTCTGCCAGTGTTCATTGCTCCGCCAATAACTATGTATGCCCTTTGCAGCTTTTTGCGACTCGCTGTTCATCTCCTTCAGACAGACACATGATCTCCATCGCTGGTTGGAACGGTATTTTCTTTAAGATCTACTTCCGTGGTTAAATCTGTTTGTTGATGGGATAGAGCAGAAATGTCCCTCACAAAGGAAAAAGGCGAGCATGTACTCTTCAACTCAACATCGTCATGAATACAATTCGACTCCTGAGAATCTTCAACGATACAATAAGAGTAACCTTCATTTGAGGTCAAGGAACATTCGGGTTCATCAGGTTCCCCCTGTCGGGAAGACACCTCAAACTCCGGAAGAAGTTGATCATCTTCTAGTCCTAGTCCTATCTCTGATGAATCCAAGGAATCACTCGACTTGATAAAAGCTGAATCCTTGAAATGCAATGGCATTTTTTGGTTCCATGATGTTCTCAATCTAAAATATTTGATAGGATATCGCATGTTTAAGCAAGGTTCAGTTACAGGTCCAGCAACTTGCTGACCATCTAGATCTGAAGGCGAATCACCAGCGATTTCTTCAGTGGTCTCTTCTATTTCCTGTTTCAAGCAGAAAGAGAAATGCAACTATTTCAGACCACAATTCTTAATAAACGACGAATTTTACTACTTTTGCTTTACATATACCTCATTGGAAACTTTGAAGTAAATTACCAAAATCTCATGTCAGTAAAAGTTAAAGATGTGAAACCACCAGAAATAGAAGGACCTCTATTCCAAAGCAGGCAGCCCCATCGGATACAGCAAAAGGTGCCACGGGACTTGATATAACTCGTGAATCCAGAACAATGAGAAGAAACATCATACATTCTTAATCCTCAATTAAGTCAGTGATACATTGAGGGTTCGCTAATAGGTTCGATCACAAAGACAATATTGTTATTTATTTGGTCAGAAAAATAATAAGTGCGGCAGCATTCTGTTTCATTTGGTGGAATAAGACATGGTTATATAACAATGACAAACAGGTAGAGAATTAACTTATACTTTCCAGGGTAAAGTTTCCGTCAATGCAACACACAAACACACGCTGATTTTATTCACATAGTACCTATTTTTCACTAGCAAATTGATCTTATATCATGCTTTAAGCTTGTTGGTAATAAAGGAAACAAAAGTACCTCTATAGGTGACATGGCATTTCTTTTACTAAGTGTATTAATCTGCTGATAATTCCCATGGGAGAGTGATCCTCCACCAATTCCCACCTCGTAAAATTTTAAACATGCCAAGCCTGAGTCTTTACGGCCTTGTACAACTATTGGAGGGGACGCAGCAGAGGGTGCAAAATTCTTAGGCCACTGCTTAATATTGGAATTTGATGAAAGACCGTGACATGTTTTTGCCAAACTGCCAATCTGCGCTCCAGTTTCTTGCTCATTTCGGAAGGGTGAGAGGGAGGATGTATTATAAATGCTATCAGCTGATGTGGAACTACAAGATTGTTCCTTCAAGATTTCATAGATTAACTTTTTGATATGACAGCGTTTCAAAGAAGCCTCAGCAGGTGGAAACCAATACCTATGAAGCTGAAAAATGGTCAAGGATAATATTAGCGAAGGTGAAAAATACACATGAAACCTTATCTACATTTTTCATATTGAAAAGAAAAACAATTTTCTTTTTGGGAGGTTTGAGTTTTATATGATAAACAGGTGACATAAGAGTAAGATAAGACAGAAACAAAGCTGAGTCTAAGGGCCAGATTTGCAAGTTCATACTAGAAATCAAGTTACCAGTAAACGAATAACCTGACGCTAATAATTCTTTTCCCAAGTGATTTGCAATATAAAGACTAAATGGCAGCTAGCAGAGACAACCAAGCAGCACTAAAAGTAAAACGGTGAAGTCCTAAACAATGATATAATTCCTGCAACTTGCAACAAGAATAACGTTTTGCAAGTTCAAGTCTTGTAGAAAGCAATGAAAGCACTAACAAAGTTGGAAGATCTTGTTACCTTTAAAGGGCAGAAGTTAGTTGATGCTTGAAGAAGAAAGAGTTCAATATAATGCAGCAAGAAGAGGCCACAGTCAAATGAATTTTCCTGTTGCGGTAGCTGAATCATAGAGAATGAAAATTAAGAAATAACAGTCAACTAATTTTGCAAATGAGAAAGGATGCTTTCTAATGAAACCAGGTGACATAACATTCTAATTTGACACTAAGAAAAAAACCAAGACTATGCAAAATAAAGTTCTTTATGTGCTTTTCCTCCGCCTCAATTCCCCAATAAAACTAAGCTCAGTACTGAATTTTAATAATTGGCCCCAAACAACTTAATGTCTTTGATGAGAGTTAAACACGTGATTTTTTTGTGGGTGCAGGAACTTGAGGAAAGGGATATGAAGAGGAGAAATACCTCCAGTGAGACAAACTGTAAATGTAAAAACTTTGAAGGAACATCATCTGCTGCCTCTCTATGCCTCTCTTTCCACTCTTCAGATAAGTAGCTGTCATCTCATGACAAAGAAATGAAGAAACAATTATCGATGATACGATCTTTCAAAATAGGAGAAATGACTATTTCAAACAGAGACAATTTTAAGATAGACAGGTCCTTAAAATAACATAGTCCGATAATTTCTCGAACTATTTCTGTGTTTCTTCTTTCTATTACTTTCACAAATAGACAACCCTTATTGAGTAATACAAGGCACTGAAGGATATCCCCGTTAGGCCGTAATCTGAAAAAGGCCAGAATTCCAAACTATACGGTTCCTGTCTTCATAAGTTTAAAATCTACCGCAGTCCTCATGGTTTTAGCTCTACTTTAATAGGTACAATATTTTGCACACCAAAATCTTTAATTTCATAAAGTTTTATGCAACGATTCTTTTCTTGTTTCTTTCCTCTTCTTCTTAAAACTAATGCTAGGTACCCAAAATCAATACCATTTCTCATCATACATTCCCCAAGAGTTGGTGACAAAAAGCCTGTTGATGAAAAGAAATTGCATCTAAAACACTAGATTAAAGGACAAGGAAAACTTTCTAATGGTCATCCCAAGTATAAGGAAACGGGCTTGGACCCTTTGAAGACAAAGAGATGTTGTACTAAGGAATCTGGGAACGTACATCATGGCTAGGTAAGTTTAATAGTGACTCGAGAAACTTGTCCTATAACAGAACAGCCCTGCAACAAGCTGAGGAGAGACTCCAAAATAACACTTAAGAAACTATAACTTTGAGTATAGCTTTTAGTCAGGCATTCAATAGAGGATTGTTATAATGCCTCTAACATTGCTTCCTCTAACCATAATAGGAGAAGCAAAATGTTCCTTTAATGAAAAGGCTGATTAACTGCTGACCAACACAAAATTATCCTTTGGTTGATTACAGCTTCTAGTTTTGCAACATCTGTACAATAAATGATTAAAGCAATAATGAGGAGAATAAATGATAACTTGTAAATGAGGCCAACTTCCACTGTATTTAGAACACAACAGAACCATAGATAATATTCTCCTCATGTACTCCCTTGCACAGTTGCAATGTATTTAGAAAGTCAATAGGGTACTTCTTGTTTTAGTCAATGGTTTTCATTCATCAATGGTATGTTTGGACCTTAAAAATGGTCATAATGACAGATTGGTAGGTGTGCTACTCTTTTCCCATAAAACAGAGAGAGAACGAGAGAGCGAAAGGTATTTACAAGTTAAAACACATTGGAAAAATGCATGCTCAAAGAGAAATTCAAAGAGGTTGACAAGGTATGGACATAGCTGCAAAAAGTTCATAATTATTATCCAATATTGCGAGTCATGATGTTCTGCTTACAGTCCTGTGAAAGATTGTTTTACACAAGATGCCAGAAAGATTGGAAAGTAAGCACAAAAATCAGATAACCACATGGAAACTAACTATTTTGTAATATTTTGGGTAACTAATGCCAATAAAAGCACATACTACACAAGACAAGAATGTCCCCCAAAGGTTTTCTGTCTTGAGTTGCAAACAAAGAATAGCTCAGGAACCATTTATGAAAATAATCATGAATAATTACCTTTGAAAAAGATTTTTAAGGCCCCTATGACTTCCTCTAATTGAATTCATGTGCAAGATGCAAGGGACGTTAAGCAAATTTTCAGTTTCATTATCTGCAAGAGAACGAAAAAAAAATTAAAATGGAGATTGTCATAGTTGCTACCATAGCTGAAACACTCCATTAAGAACTTGCCTTTGAGATTAGCCACTTCACCAGGATGACAGATGACAATCAAACTCCAATGGAGACTGTCATGAAAATGTGTTTATAACTCATATTAGAGAGCTATATCAAGCATTGTTTTCTCGCGCCATGAAAAAAAAAAAAAGACAAGTTTATTGCCTGTAATTTACAGGAATGAAAATATAATCCTTTTTGAATATATCCACCTTCCTTGTCCATTTACGAACACGTTGAAATGCTGCCTTGGCTTGACAACCACTAGATAAATCTTTATCCAGATCAGCAAGCTTGCGAAAGAAAAAACTACTAAAAAAATGGAATCTATGTTGCTCCTCAGGTTGAATTTTGTTTTTCAAATATCTGTAACAAATCAGAACCAAATATCAGTCCTTTAAACCAAAAAATGGAACCAGCGTAGAAATGATGCAACAGTTTTGATTCATAGGCTTAACCAAGGGAAAGTTTCCCATAAACTCTTACAAGGCACTTAGACACTTATCATGATTATGATGTTCAATTAGAGATTAAGTTTTGATCCATGAGATGATAGTTTCAATTTATGTCTATTGTACATGCCCAGATCAATATTTTGAAAATTATAAAGCAGTAAAACTCCTTTAGATTAAAGACTTATGAATACTGCTCTAAAATGTCAAAAGAACGACATATGTAGACCCAGCAATTCGTGCATCCGTGTCATGTTCATGTATTTTTCCATGTCATAATCGTGTTTAAGGTATTTTACATTTATATAAATTTTGATAAGTTGATAATTTGTATTATATAGATTTCGAGACATCATGTTTTCATGTCGTGCCGTATTTTAATTATTTTTTCTGTGTCATATTTGTGTAATTATGTCCAACATTACTAGGACTAAACAAATGCTGAAACGGGAAGGCATGATGATAATGACAACAAGGCAATTCTAAAATATAAACTAGATATGAAAATGCAAATTTGAGAATAGCTATAGAAAATGTTACTAGTCCCATCAATGTATTTCAGATGTGCAATTCATATATCAATCCTCAAGGTTGAACTACAAGTAGCACATACAAGATCTAAGAAACAGGCTAACATCCAGAGCTTGAAAAAGAAAACGAAAACATCGAAAATATATTTCAAGCTTGCTTACTTAATATAGAAGTCAATGATGGTATCATTGATGAATGTCTCTGGCTGTAGAAGTGCAACATCTCTCTTGCTAATTGAAATAGCATCAGGATCACCATTCGGATAGATAACTTCTTCAAAATGTTCATGAAAACTGTACGACTAATTAGTTGGATGTTAATTGTAGATTAACAAAAAAAAAGTTTTAAGTGATTAATACAAAAACACACACTTATACACACACAGAGCTTAAAGGTCTAATGCATTAAATCTAAATTATGCACACACATAAATTTAAAGAAGGAAGAAAAAAAGGTTCTATTATCTAGATGTAAAGAGCAGGGCTGAAGCATACCATAGTTGCAGTCTACCTGAAAGAAAAACAATGCTAAAAGCATTTACAGAGATATTATGCTTCTGATATAAAGCTTACGTTATCCATTTTTCTATTTGTTGGTTTTGCAGAGGGAGGTTGACACATTTAAATCTATAAAACCCAAAATGAAAAAAGAGCTTGTACCCCCCAAAAAGGAAAATGATATAGAGAATCAGTAATCATCAATAAAAAAAAGGCCACTGAAATGCATTAGGAAGGCAATTAGTATCAGAGCTTCTGTTTCAACTGGCAACAAATACAAAAATAACATAAAACTTTCTTTGGCTTACTTGGAAAAATATGGCTTCGAAAAAAACCTGCAACTCTGTCCCATGAAGGCATTTTCATCATTTTCACTGCAGGTAGTAACATGAATGGTTAAATCTATGCAATGAAACAAGAAAAAATAATCTGCATCATTTACACAAATATAGGAAGTTACACTAGGTGAAAGTGACTAATACACAAAGTGAAAACCAAAAGACACTGATAAGAGCAAGAATCTGAGCCATACAACAACAACAACAACAACCACCACCACCACCACCACCAAAAAAGAAAAAAAAACATAATCAAACCAAATGATATATGCAAGATCACATTTTCTCTATTAATGGTAGGGAGAGAGAAAAGCTACAAATGTGACTGAACAAAATTAAATGCCTATGTATTCTTAAACAAGAAAACCAACCATCACTTTCTAAATCTACATTCATAAATTGGTAATAACTTGATAAGAAAATAAGTCTGTAGAAAACTTACTCAGAAATAGAATTCCATATATCCTTGTATCTCACACTCAAGGATTTGATTGCTTCCTGCCTTTCAGACCAGCAAGGATCACAAATGGAAAACTTCAACAATTCAATGGCTGCAGCAATTAAGAATATCCTAGTTCAAAATTTATTGATCAGAAAAGAACAATCAGTAAATGAGATCAGAGCTTCCCCTTAAAACAATTCCTACTGGAAACAGCAAAGTTAAAGACAACCTCTTAGACGTAATAAAAAAATTAATGCAGATGCAAGGTTATGAGGCAAGCAGACAGCTATTTAGGGAGCTATTTCGCAAAGGGTCAGACAATTAGACATAAAATTTTAAATTAGAGTTCATATACTCTCTCAGAACATGATATTTCATGCTACACCAAAAGAAATAGTTCAATGCAAATCATTTCTGAAAATTCACAAACCTGAAGTTTCGTTTGCATTTCCAGCTCTATTAGAATTCTTTGACCGTAGAACAAGATTCATAATGGCTGTTTCAACCTGTGTCCAGCAGCACAACAAGCCCAAAGACTATCTTCTCAGTGTATACCCTCAAAATTTGAAAGCAAAAAATAGAATGAACAGCTCTTGTAACTCACCCTTTCAATCCATTGTGCATCAATACTGATGATATCACCAACGCTCCATACAAAACTAAATTTTTTCTTGGTCTCATTTACAGTCAAGCCCTCAAACTTGAGGCAGGTTTTTGAAAAAGTTAGCTGACCCTCTGTGCAATACATACCTCTATAAAACATAAAATCAGGTGAAATAACAACTTTCATATTTTCTGTTTCCTGCAAGTTAAAAACAAAAAATAAAAAAGGGCCTATTTAGAAATGTAACTTATTAGCTTAAAAAATTAGCAGAGTGTGGAAAATTGGAGAAATTTTAAAACAACTGATTCTGCCATCCCGGTAAACAATATAGAAAAAAATCACAAAAAAGAAACAAGTCAACAACTAATTCCCGTAAGCCAATTTAAAATAATAAAATCCTAATCCACAACATAACAAGAGGAAGATAATAGTTGTACTAATGGAGGAATTAACCCTAAGCTTCCACATGTTAACGAATTTCTGAGGGCATTTGAAGCACCGAACATTGAAGATCTTTAATCCATAATAACCCAAAAAAATTATCTGAACGTTTGCGTGTGTGCGTATGTTTATATTATATATATAAACATAATTTGCTACAATTTGAGCACAACAATCGAATCTTATGCACATGAACTAATCAAAAGGTGGTTAGTATTTTCAATAACATCCCTCTAAACAGCCATCAAAAGCAAAACTCCTTAGGGAGTACAGTAGTTACAATTTCATTTTCTTCAGAACCATGAACTGTGAGTTGCTCCTCTGGGGAATCTGAGAGATGCAAAATGTTGTATAAGATCACAGGAAAATATGTGAAGCTTGAGAAAAGAAGGTATCATTCGTGACTTATGAAGCACAACTCAAAAGGATAAGGAAAAAAACCTCCACAATCAATACGAGAAGCAAAAGCTGATGAAGAGCTAATTTCAATCCTGTCGTCATCATCTGAAATCATACTAACTCGCTCGTTCTGTAGCATTTTAATTGAACAATAAGTAGGAGGTTCACAACCCAAATATGATTTTTTTACAAGCATTTAACTATCAGAACAACAGCTTCATATAAAACAGAGAATAAGCCAGACTGGTATTTAAAATATTTGCTGCAGTCTGAAGCATGTTACCTATTTGATTTTTCTTTTTTCTCGAGATACTAAGGACAGGCACTGGTATACCTTATATCTTGAAGAAAAATACTGCAAAGAGGTATCCAATTCAGAAATCTCCTCTTGTCTCATCTTCACATGACAGCGTGCAGGAAATGTGCATTGCTGACCAGTAACACAAGCATTAACATCTCCAAATTTAGATACACTAAGCGTTTGTGCAGTCTTGGTCTCTTGCACTTCTACAAAGTTACATGAAGAACATTATAAACTTTAACACTGACACTTAAGATGTACACTGATGCCATTTACCTTTAGCATCGACGTCGATTGGTCCATTGATCTTTTTCCAAGTCTTGCGACTTTGTAAAACTACAAATAAAGACAAAAGAAGTATCCACAATACATAAATATTATCACATGGGTAATTCAAAGTAAATAATAACTCTATTATTTTTGTCATTCACAACTTTTCTGATTAATCCATATATTTGTCTTACTCTAATATTCGAATTACTTTACCTTGTTATAATTCAAGTCTTCATAACAGCATTAATAAGGGCTGAAAATATAAAAGCTATCAAAAGCAACAAATAAATAGAAAAAAATAATTACTAAATGTGTCATTATATGCGCATGCTCATTGCAACGACAATCATCAAACGGCTAATGGAATAACAACGCCAAAACATCGCCAGGCCTAATTAGCAGCAACTCTCTCCTTTAAAGGTCCAAGTTCAATTCCACACCCAATGCTCCTCCCATCAGGGGAAAAAAGTGGGAAAACAGGGAAATAGACGCTCAACAAAATAAGCAAGAAAAACATCAAAAGTAAAGAAAGTCTCCATTAATAAATTATAAATACGAAACAGGGAAATTAAAATACAGAAAATCAATCAGAGGTCAAATAATTAGAGAAGATAGATTTCACACTGGTGGAGACGATGATCAAACATTTACATCTCATATAATCAACCATGGATAGAAGACTAAAGAAATTAGTATAATCCATAAACAAGGATTAAAGAAGGAAAGAAACAATGAAAAAGAAATGTCACAAGTACATTGTGTGATCCAGGGGCAATACATGTAACCAGAAACGAACTCAAGGTCAATATCATACAAAAAGATTAAGCAAACTATAAGCAAAAAAATGAAAAAACACATAGCAATAACAACTCACATTGAAGTTCTGTACTTTCAGAATCAAGTTCGATCGGTCCATTACTAACTTCCTTTCGTTTAGTCCTGCTGCAATCTGCACTAGAGAACAAGAAGAGGGCAAATGATCAAACAACAATATATTTCAAAACAAAACATGGATAAAAGAGTAAAAATGAACTAAGCCTCAACTTAATCCATACCTTCAACATCAAGATCAATTGGTCTGTTGCTAATTTCATTTTTCCGGGTTACTACAAAGGAAAGAAAAAGGTTGTCAAATAAACATACATAAAAATATTACATAGATACACAAGTTATAGGATCTAAGAAGGAAAGAAACACTTAAAAAAAAAAATTCTCACAGAAGTTGTGTGATACAAGGGAAATAAATGTAACCAGAAACCAACTTAAGATCAAATATAGGACCAAAAAATTGTGCAACTCATAATAAAAACGTAAATGAAAAATAGTAACCCACATTGAGGTTCTGTAACTTCAGAGTCGAGTTCAATCGGTACATTGCTAAAATCCATTCGCTTAGTCCTGCTGCCATCTGCAACTAGAGAACAAGAAGACAGAAAATGATTGAACAGTGATATATTAGACAAGAAAGTATGGATTAAAAGAATGAAAATGACAGTAAGCCTAAACCAACTTCAGACCTTCGACAACGTCAAGATCAATTGGACTGTTGCTAATTTCATTTTGCCGGGCAACTGGGAAAGGAAAGAAAAAGGTTAATAATTAAATAAACATACATATAAATTATATAATAATTTGTGAATATTACATAGATACACAAATAAAAAGCAGTTAATAATGAAGTGAACAGGGCAGTGATGCAAAGGGAGTGCATCAGGTTATGGTTTGTTCGTTAACCAGGAAAAGCAAGAGAAAAATGAATAACTGATGCGTCAAACATTTTTTTTTTCCTTATTCAAAATGCCAAACAGAGTCATATTAAACAACAGAGAGGCAAAATAACTGGAAAAAAAATTCAAATTAGAATAAACAAAACAACGAATTTTTTTATTAGCTTTCTTCTAAAACTTTGAAAGCACGTTAGATATATCAAAAAATTCATATTATCACATTTTCCCGCGCTTTCTCGGTCACCAACCAGAGTAATCACCAAGAGATTCAAGACAACAGATCAAAGAGAGAGAGAGAGAGAGGAAGTTACAGCATTGAAGAAAGTTGTATTTGTTGACAGGAGATGACTTGCGGGGTCTTTTAGGGTTCTTAAACCTTGCAAGAAACTCCACGGAATCCCTCTCAACTTTCTCGTCCTCGTCGGCGAAGTCAAAGACATCGAACCGCTTGCTCCTTTGACTAGCCCCCCGACTCATTATCACACCGCCCTCTTGAACTCACAAAATCGAACCAATTCGAAAATGATTAAATTTTTGTTGTTGGTAAAACTACAGTACTAGCATTTCCATTTCTGAGCAATTAGTAGTTTCTTCCACGAGAAGGAACGAACAAGCAAACAAGCAAACAAGCAAACGTACTCTGTTTGTTTTCTTTTATTTTATTTTGGCTACTTGACGTCCAGTCCCTTTTAAATGGGCGCGGTTTTGACTCTGCTCAGGTTTTCTTTTAGCCCAGTATCGACCGCCCGGCCCAAATTATATTAATTAATTAAAAATATTTTTATTTAAATTTAATTATAAATATATTAATATTAATATAAAAATAATTTTTTATTTTTTTAATTATATATTTAATTATGACTAAAAATAAATTTTAATAAAAAATTTAAAATTTTTCAAGATTACAACCCGAATCAACCTTGAATACCTTCGAGGTAAAGGGTAACCCTTTTAATTTTAATTTTAGCCCAGATGTATTTGACCTGTTTGGGAGTAAATCTAGTAGCTGATAAATGTGAATTACAGTATGAATATATCATGAAACAATCATTTAAAATACATTATGATATTAAAAAAAATATAAATACCGTATAAATTTAAAAATATATCAAAATTTATATAATATAAACTATTAATATATTAAAATTTATATAAAATATATGACACTTAAATATTATTATGATGCAAAAATATGAAGAATAATAATATATATTTTTTTAGTTTTTGGAAATGATGGAAGTGAAAATATATATATTTTTTTAATTCAGAGACCAGTTTCCAAATAAAATGATAGTTTATGGTACAAATTAGTGGCAATATTATATGATAAACCAAAGTTCACAATGGTTTTTTTTAGAGCGGTTTGAAGATCCCAAAAGTGCAATAAAACTTGATAGATTAAGGAACTAAAAGAAAATATTGAGGCTGTTTTAATTTGTTTAGATAATATAGACACAATGAATTTTATTTGAACAATTCTTCTACAAGAAAAAAAAAATTACTTCCAAGTTCAAACTTTGTAAGGTTTAAAATATTCTAAGGATTAGGGTTTCTCTATAGTTCTAG
>JAQSVH010000008.1:2262103-2273901 GCA_029448705.1 Adansonia digitata
AAGAATTTGATAATTTAGAATAATGTCAATTAATGCAAATAAATTATGTAAGTTTTTTTTCCTCTATTTTTAAAAATACACTAATTTTTTAATTTTTATTTTAATTAAAAAATATTTTTATTTATTAAATATATATTCAATAAAAATTATAAATTTAAAATTATCAAATAATTTTAATTAGGCTATTGTTTTTTCTTATGTTTTCATAAAAACTTAAAAAAAAAAAGAAAAAGCCAAACAGCCACTGTAATAAATAATGAGAACTTTTATCCCAAAACAGTTGGGCCTTCAATGGTTTGGACTTTTATCATGTTAATAATGAGAACTTTTAAAACAATTGTTAATATATATACTATTAATATTCTTTTTAAAGTGATATTAATTTAATTAAAAATTTTAATAAAATTATATAATAAATATATATAATTATAAGATTATATTTTCAATTTAATTTTTTTTAAAATAGAATTATATTTATTCATTAATCAACTCTTCAATTTTTTTACTTTTTCAAAAAAATGTAAATGTAATTATTTCAAAATTATTTCATTATTATTTGTTCGTAAGATTATGTCGGTAATTTAATTTCTTTTAAAAAGAATTATTTTAATTTATTAACCAATTCTTTCTCTCTTTTTTTTCGCTATTTTGAAAATTCTTAAATGCAATTTTTATTTAAAACAATTTTCCTTATTTTTTGTTTTTTTTTCTCTCATTTAATTATTTTATAATTTTTATATATTATTTAATTATTTATTAATTTTAACTGTATAGTGAATGTGCATAGATTTATTTTATTTTTATTAGAAAAGGTTTTGCAAACAGTTTAGATGTTATTGGTAGTAAAACGTTGAAATTTTAATTTCAATAGTTAATGATTTAATAATAAAATTATATTTTGTTTTACCTTTTTAGTTTTCCAACTCTCGAATGGAATTGAATTCAAAGATTTTTCAAATTATAGAGTTCAAGATTGAACCGTTAGAATGGAATTAAACTATGTGTGGAAATTCGATACGCACGTATCATCAAAACTTCTTCGCCTATTTTTAGGATTAGGACATGGCAGTCACATGCGATCGTGAGACCTGACAACCGAGCGGCCAACGCTTTTGTTCTTGAGAGAATATGAAGAACATGCCGTCTACAGTAGAATATTTATTAAATGGTATTAGTATAAAATAGTAATCTGAAAAATCAGAAAATGAGAACGATTTTAAAAAATTCTTAAAAAAGAAATGAAAAAAAAGATTAAAACTATCCTTGATAAAAACATCTTTAACCCCTTTGACATCCCTCCCTCAGCTGCTGAGTCAAATCCTTCCCTTCCTTGCTTCTCTTTCCCCTTGTTGTTTTGCCTTTGCAGATAAATTGTGAGTGGGAGCTCCAAAACCTAGTTCGGCCGATACCAGTTCCTCGTGTTGGCCGAAGAAGATTTACACATTTCCTCAGCTTTCTTCGACCCGAGTTTGCTTTAATTTTTTTTTTCCCGATAAACAAACATTTTGGCTATATTGACTTGGGGGTCTGAATTGAGAATTAACCTTTCTTGCGTTAATTTCTTCTCTCTGTCTCTCTGTCTCTCTCAGAGACGTACGTATGAATGTGTTTTTTCACGTTTTAAATATTGTTTACTTCGTCTTGACATTGAACCTCGCCGCTTACTTTGTCTTGCTTTGCTGCAAACGTAAATTAAAACCTTCTCCCCTACGGTTCTACTAATTACACCAACAATTATTCGGTAGGGGTTGAAGGGGTATTTCCGAAATTTACTTCTCTTTTCTAAAATTTCCCTTTTTGTTCCAATGCTCGCCGTTCAGATAGGGCAAATATGTTACATTGCTCTCTCTGTTCTTTTTAGTAAGGCAAATAAATGAATAGCTTTTATCTTTTCTTTTTTTCTCTTCTTCTATTTCGTTTTTGCTCCAATGAAAGAAAATAAATGAGTAGCAGTTGATACGAAATGAGATAAAAGGAAAAAACCTCGAATTCTTTTGTTTGTTCGTTTGTTTTAGATTTACTACTATCTATAAAATGACCTCATCACCATAACCCTATAAATACAACCAGTTGACTAAAATGACCCTTTTCCAGCAAAGCTAAGCAAACCAATAGCTTTCCGTTTTTTATTTTAATATTTTATTTATTTCTCTTCCCCTACTTCCCTACTTTCTTTCTTTCTATTTTTCTTCCTACGTTTCTAACTTCTGAAGACTGGAACATCAAATGACAATAATACCTATACCAATTTATTCTTATCTCATTCAAGCCAAGGGAAGCCTGACTTTGATTTGTCCGAACAACTGTCCTCTTTCGTCCACCCATAAAATCATACGCGATTGCCTGCCATTTTATCGTTCTTAATTTCCATTATTACCAAACAAAATAGTTCTTCTTCTAGCATAACCCAAAAAAAAATAAAAAAAAAGGCAAGTGAGAGAGACGAAAACCTTGAAAGAGAAGGGAAGGGTTGGGGGAGTAATGGACGGTAATACTACCGAAGCTGAGCGGTGGCTCACCATAGCGGAGAAGCTCTTGGCGACGCGTGATTTGCACGGGACCAGAACCTTTGCGATCCGAGCTCGGGAATCGGCACCTATCCTTGCGGATCAAATCCTCGCCGTAACGGACACTCTCTTAACCGCCCAATCTAACCCTCAAGACTGGTACGGGATCCTCCAACTCGTCCCGTTAACCCAGTCCATGGATGTCGTGGCGAGTCAGTACAGGAAACTCGCCCTTCTTTTGAATCCTGGTAGGAACAGGCTCTCTTTCGCAGATCAGGCGTTTCGATTCGTTTCTGATGCTTGGAATGTGTTGTCGAATCCTTCTAAGAAGGCCATTTATGATAACGAGTTAAGGTTCCTTCAGTTTGGTCAGGTGAGTCAACTCGGTCAGCAACAACATCATCATCAACCACAACTTCAGCAACCGCAAACGCAGACGCTGTTCATGCCGCCACAGCCACCTCCTCCGCCAAAAGAAACGCAAACGCTGTTTATGCAAACGCCGCAGAAAGAAACGCAAACGCAAGTTACGCAACCACTATTCATTGGAAGAAGCCCTAGAAATACTGATAGAGATGGAAATGCCGCATTAGAAGGAGGGGGGCAATTGGGTTTAAATAACGATCCGCCGGAGCCAACTCGACCGGCTGAGTCAACTTGGACGACGCAGATGAATCAGATTGATTTAGCTGGGCAGAGTCAGGTTAATCAGACAGGATCGGTTGGTACGAGCCAGATTAGTCGTGTTGAGCCTACACGGACGAGTCAGGTTAATCGGCCCGAGCCTGTTCGGATGAACCGGGTAAATCAAATGGGAAGCGATAGCTCGAGTCAGTTCAATCGCGCTGAGCCCACTCGGACGAATCAAATTAACCAGACAACTACTCCTCCTTCTCCTACGGATCATAATCAGACAGAGCCAACTGGTGTGACTCGGAAGAGCTATTCGACTCGGCCTAGTGAAACTACGGCGTCAGAGGGAACGACTTTCTGGACGGCTTGTCCGTACTGTTACGTTCTCTACGAGTATCCGAAGGTTTACGAGGATTGTACATTGAGGTGTCAGACTATGAACTGCAGGAGAGCTTTCCATGCGGTTGTAATACCGTCGCCGCCGATGAATGGAATGGACTCGCATTTTGCCTGCTGGGGGTTTTTCCCATTAGGATTTTCGGGGGGCGGTAATTTTCCCAGTTGGTCGCCTATTTCGACCATGTTTGTTTGCCCTAATAACAGTAATGCTGGAAAACAAAATACTGCAAAAAAGTCTGCTTCAAGAGTGTATTATGATGAAGATGACGTATTTATAGATATTTCTGATCCGAGTGGGACTTCTGAGGATGATGATGACGATGATTGGCAGAATGAGAGGAGGAAAAAGGCGGGCAAGAATGCCAGAGGGAAAGGATCTGTGGGGAGAAATGCTACGAAGCCACAGAGTGAGAGAGTGAAGAAGGGGAGTAATGAGCAAGCTAATGTTGGTCGTAGTGAGAATTTGAGTGGTGTGTCCTTGGTGCCGGATGGTGTGCTGACCGCTGAGTCGAGCAAAAGGGGGGTTGTTAGTAGTGGGAGGAAGCAGGTAGGAAGGGGTGCAAAGGATTTGGGGAAGTTGGATTTGAATGTGGAGTTTAGTAATGAAGTGGAAGAGCCGGTGCCAAGGAGGAGTGAGGCAAATCACGCTGGCTATGGGGAAGAGGATAACATTGAAGGGAATGGGTTCTTTGAGGGTCTTGATGAGTTTTTGAGTAGCCTGCCCTTACTTTCGGCTGTTGGGGATGATAAAGTTAAGGCTACTTAGTGAAGTAAGATCCTAGTTCTTTTGTTTTCTGAAGTAGTTATAGTTATTGTAATTTTATGCTTGTAGTATTTAATGATGTGGTGGTAATTAGGGTCTCCTTTTATAGCCTTTTCGAAGTTGAATTCGACTGTATATTTTGTATCCTCATGTTTTGTCATTATTTTTATTGTTTTGGGCTGCCTATTTATTCCAAGTGAATTTTCCTGTTTGAGAGGATAGTTAGAAAGTTTGGTACATAATCTTGAGACATTTTTGGGTTGAAGATGGAATATTCAGTCTACCACGGGACAGGAATAGGTGGTAAGTTTTCTGAGCGGTTCTCTTCTCTTTTGATGCGAAAGAGTTATTAACTATGATAGTAAGGTATTGCGCTCCCTTTCCCTCATTTATTTTCTCTTTTATATTTTCTTTTTCCTCCTTCGAGTGTTTCCTCCCCGCCTCATTACTCTCTTACAAAAAGGAAAAGAGAAAAGGGCTATTGCTTAGATCTAAGGTAGTTGGAAATATGCTTCGAAGAAGTTGAATTGAGCTATTTAGGTTTGTTACTCTTGCTTTTGAGAAGATTTCAATTGTTATGGACCCTCTATGAATTTAGTAACCAATGCTTTTGCGTTTGCCAATCTGCTTCCTTTATTCTAAGTATGAGTTTTGAAAGGTTGTCTTCACTACCATTTAAATATTCCATTCTAGAAAAAGTGAAAAAAATACTAGCTTAAATTTTTTTTTCTTTTGTTGATTGTGTCCTTGCTTTTACTTTGTATGTGCTTGTAATTTATGATTTTTTTTCTCCGTCATGAAAACTTTAAGTAGACTTGTTATCCATGATAATTGTTACTACTTTGTTAGTCTTACTCAGCAGCTTCAAAGTCTCTCTCTCTCTCTCTCGTCAAACCGACTGTTAGTTGTTGCATTTACTGGATAATTGGTAATGTGAGTTGTCCAGAATTAGTTTTGAGGCTGCAATACTGGCAGCGACTGCTTATGCCTTCTTCATTTAGGGTCTAAAACCTTACGTTCTCTTTAACAATGGCCTTTCCTTTAGTTCTTTCTTGCTCTTTTGGTGCTTTACAGCTGAATAATCCAAAGCTTATGGTAATTTGGGACCTTATGGCCAAGGAGTTCATAAATTTCCAGTCTGAAAGAGTTATTCTTACTAATCTTCTCTATATATTTGCTCCATAAATAAGATCTACAGACATGATTTATTGACCCACCTTAACATACCCCCTTTAGCTTCAAAAGGAGGAATTCCAGTTGAAATTGTCAGACTCTGGTTTAAAATACACAACTTAATATTCTAGTTGCAGAGTTGTGCAGTGCAAACTTACTGGTATGGTAATCCTCTAGCTGTCAGCATCCTATGCCACTTGTGAGAGACATTCCTTCTAATTTGCTCAAAATTCCTGTACCAATATTGTGCTAAATCTTCAGAAGATCCTTTGTGCTTTGCTTGATAAACTCCTTGCCCTTATTTATTTTTGGATAATTAACTCCTTGCCCTTATGTAGAGACTTGAAATCTGATTTTACCCTTTCTTACTATTTCTTGATAGCTGATAACTGCTTTGGTATAAAATATTCTAGTTAAATATCAGCATTCCGCTACTCACACAAGTGCAGCTTTTTGATGGTTGCTGTGCTTTATGTTTAATTTTCTTGTCTTGTAACATGCATAATTTTTTCAATTGCAACATTGATGGAGATAGCTAACTTTTTGTTTAAATGTTGAAGAGAGCCCAACAAATCATTCATTCTAATCGTTAGTTCTAGTTTGTTGCAATCTGGATGCCTGCAGATTTTAAATGTTTCTATTCCATGTGCTGTGAATTTTGATTTTCTTTTCTTTGTGGTTGTACTGATGATGCTTCAACAGATTTCTTTTTGTCCTAAAATCTAATTTAGTGAGCTAAAGAAATGTTGTAATGAGAAGTGCTTTGCTGGTTGGATATCATTGCTTGGAATCTGTTTTTGTACTTATTATAGCGTTTTGGATAGTTCTAATATTGTTGTATGGTGCTGGCGGCTGGCCTGGGAAGACATGCGGTGTAGTTTGATCGTGAACTACACTTTACCTATCAAAAATTGGAGGCTGCCTCTGGTTTTTCTTCTTAGTGGTGAAATGTTGCTGAGGGTTTTAGACGCTGAGGAGATGTCGAAAAGCATTATCAATTGTGCAGAACAGATCACTTGGGATGGAATCGAACAGCTTTCTTATTTGTCTACCCTAAGCGATTAAAGAGCGTAGCAATTTAGTACTCTTTTTTCCTCTGGCAAAGGTACGCTATCCCTGAACATGATGAAGAAAATATCTCCTATCCATTTTTTTCCCTAAGCATCTCCTATCCATTAAGAAGTGTATCACAAATATCTGGTTAATGTTAGGCATTGGATCATGGGTGATGAGAGTCTTTTGTATAAAAGTGGCAATAAGCCACAAGTTGAATGTTGGTCTGGCAATTGCGAACATGCTGTTGGACTAGAATTCCTGCATTGCCAAAAGTGTGGTGATATCTGTGAGGCAATTATAGAAAGAGGGCCCCTTAAGCTTTGCAGCTATGATGTGTTTGAAATGTTTTGCTGTTTGTTTTCTTCTGAAGACATTGCTTATTGTTGGTAGCCCCCTATTCCATGTCTAAGTTCTCCAATCTCTGAAAGCATTTTTCTACTATAATATCACAGCGTTGTTGATACGACCCATTTGGGATCTCTGAGATGTTTCATGTTCAAGCAGAGCTTGTAAAAGATATGCTTGACAAAGAAGAGTTTTACCCTGTGACTGTGTGACACATGGTTTAAGATCTTCACGATGATGCTAATACTCTGTCTAAATGAACACGAAGCACTTAGCAATATCAATGTTCTGCTCTGGATCGAATAAGAATGTGTCGTGTTGATTGTGTTTTCTTCTTTGCTAGGCTTCATTATTTGCTTGATTTGCTACTCGCTCCTCTTTCTAGGATATTTTTTTTTTCTTTTGAGAATCTAGTGTTTTGTTCCTCTTTTGTTGTAGGTATTACAAATGGCAATGCTGTTCATAGTTATTGTAGGCATCGTTAAAGTTTTCGCCATCTCTCTTGCTAAAAGAAAAATACTGTGTTTTCTTCTCTATGAGCATTGTTTGTCTACTTTTTTTTTTTTCTTTCCCTTTTCGCAGGTTGTCGTTATTTGTTGTCTCGTTTCCAACAAAGGATTGCATCCGTAATCGAAGGCTATTTCTACGGGAAGTTTGGCTTGGAAAATCTTAAATTATCTCTGATAATAGGTTATGTATGTGTTTGGATTCGACTGTCGATTTTCATACTTGGTTGACAAAGAATATAATATCATTAAATGATCTCATTTTTAAAATATTCTTCAATACAATTAAGTTGTAAATTTAATTTATGTATAATTTTTTTAAATAAAAGAACAAAGATATTTAATTTATAATAAAATTAATTAAAATTAGCATCTGACTATCAAAGTGTAATCATCGCATTATATCAAAATAATAATATTTTGTAGCATAGTAAGATAATTGTGCATATTTATTTTAATTTGATTTTTTGAATTTTTTCCCCTTAAAAGTGCAAGTTTTCGGGAGATAATTTTTGGTTAAATGGTCTATAAGGCTAAAGCCTTCTTATTTTTTTATTTTTTGGAATAAAAGTGTTTGAGAATTTTGTAAATTTAGTAAAATTGGGAAAAAAAAAAAGAAGAAGAAGATCAATCAGTCAGAATAGAGAGGTCATTTTCGAAAGTAAAAGGTTATTTGATTTCAATTTGATGAGTTTAAACGGACCAATCACTTGTAAAAGTATTGATCATTTAATTTCATCATAAAATGGGATTCCGTTTGAGTTTGACTGCAAAATTTGAAAGAAAACATGTCACCAATAACTTTTTTTTCCCGAAGATTTCTTTAAAAAGGAACCGGCAAAATCAATAGGTTGATATGGGTTTATAATTTCTTCAAAAAAAAAAAAATTACTGTAACATACTTGATTTACGAGGGCCGGCAGGGTTCGAAATCCAAACAGGGAGAGGCCCAACCCGGCAGCATCAGCATTAACAACTAATAATGTTCATAATGTTTTTTTTTTTTTTTGACATAGTTTTCTCCGTCTTTCTTGGAGGACAGAGGGAACAACTTAACAAGTGTTGTTTCATTCATCCAACCACTTTTTAAATACTTTCCCTTTCCCTTTCCCTTTTTTTTTAATGCTTTGAATTGAATCGAATCGAATGAATGACTGTCCTAACTCCATACCACTCCTTTCCTTCTGCATTTCTTTCAACACCAAAAAGAACAACACCAATGGCAGCTGTTGCACCACCTACCTCTCTTTCAAAGCATCCTTTCTCAACAAAGGTCAAAACTCCATTCTTTCTTTCTTTTCATCATTTTATTATTATTATTATTATTATTATTATTATCATGCATTATTTTCAATGGTTTGTTTGCAGATCTTTGGTTCCAGGGTCAAAAGTGGGGAAACTCAGCATACCCGGTTCACACTTTGGACTTCCTCCAGGTAAGCCACTGTTTTATCCCCCCCCCCCCTCCCGGTTCAAAATATCTCAGATTTGGTAGGATGTATAGCTCCAAATATTTAATCTTTTTGCAGGTAAGGTAATTGATATTTAGTACTGAGTTTAGCAAAGATTGAAGAAAGAAAGAAAAGAAAGGAGTTTTATTAGTCCTTCTTTGGCCTTTAAAATACATGCAGGGATGTCCATAAAAAGAAAACCTTCTATTAAAAGGAATCTGTAGTACTCTTAATGACTTAATCTGTTACTACAGAAACTTTTTGCAATTTTACTATTGCTCTGTTGCGTTAACAAAGCTTTAACTGATTTAGAATTAAGGTGTTGGATCTGAATGCATTGAACAGATGATTAAAAATAGCGGGGATTCGCTAAGATCCTAGTGAGTTGGTTCAAGCTCTGATTTATCTTGTTTTTATGATTTGTTATAGGAGAAGTTGTACTATTTAAGATTACGACTACCATGCAAGTTTCAGGGTTGATGACCCTAAGAGATAAGCTTATTTCCAATTTGGTTTTAACTCACCCTGCAATATAGTTTCTTGGATTCAGTTTGACTCATAAATCTTTTTATTTATTTATTTGTTTTTTTGCTCCCAAAATGTCTTTCTCTGACATTTCTAGGAGCAACACAGGTGTGAAATTGAAGGCTTCGGCAGAGCCTCCATCACTAAATCGGGAGCTTAAAGTTGGCAAACAGGAGAGTATAGTCGAAATGGGAAGTGGATGTGATTTGTTTGATGAAATGAAAAACAGGTTCCTGAGTTTCAAAAAGCATAAATACATGTAAGCTGCAAAACCTTGGCCTAGTCGTTTTAGCTTGAACTTAGAACTGATCAGTCCATTGATCCGATATTTGTGTTTGAGCAGGAAAAACTTGGAACAATTTCAAGCACTTTCCAAGGGTCAAGCTCCTAAAGTAATGATGTTTTTTATCCCCAGTGATTCATTATAGTTATTATGACCCATTTTTTCATGTAGTCTTTGGGATTTTTTTCTTTAAATTTAGTTCTTCGAATATCGGGCAGAGTGATATTTGTGCTAACAATTTCGACAACAGTTTATGGTGATTGCTTGTGCAGACTCTAGGGTATGCCCCTCAAACATCTTGGGATTTCAGCCAGGAGAAGCCTTCATGGTTCGCAATGTTGCGAATATGGTGCCCACGTACGAGGTATGTAATGCTCTACCTTTATCTAACTTAGGTTTGTGTTTGATTTTCAATGCTACAAAGTCTGCATTTAGGAAAGGATATTGTAAATTTTCTCTTCATTTTTTTTCTCTACTTTTCTGTTTTCTGCAGAGTGGGCCTTCGGAAACTAATGCCGCATTGGAGTTTGCTGTAAGTTCTCTTGAAGTAAGTCACTCCTTAACCCTATCTGTTCCCCCTTTTTAAGGTTTTACAAGCTTGCTTTTATGCTATACATTTTTGCAGGTTGAAAACATTTTAATCATAGGACATAGTTGCTGCGGTGGTATTCGTGCCCTCATGAGCATGCAAGATGAAGCAAATTCAAGGTTTAGTTGGGAAAAAACAGCATTTTTTTAGCAATTTAATCTACCATTAGCATCTTCAGATAATATTACAAGTAATCGTGTATGCATTGCTTACTTAGATTAACTCTCTTGTTTTCAGTAGCTTTATCAGAAGTTGGGTTATTGTTGGAAAGAAAGCCAAGCTAAATACAAAAGCTGTTGCTTCCAATCTCAGTTTTGACCAGCAGTGCACTCACTGTGAGAGGGTACTGCCCGTTGTGAATGCTTCATTTTTGTGATGGAATGTGTAAATTTGCGGCTAGAAAAAGGAAAGGGAAAAACTTCAGATGAATTTAATGATACTCTTCTTTTCAGGAATCGATCAACTGTTCGCTGTTAAACCTGCTGACTTACCCATGGATTGAAGAAAAGGTGAAGAAAGGGATGCTTTTTCTGCATGGAGGCTACTATGACTTTGTTGACTGTACTTTTGAGAAATGGACATTGGATTACAAGGAAAGCATTATGGACGGGAAAAATAGGAACTTAGTAAAGAACCGAACACTTTGGTGCTAACTTTCTCATTCCATCTTCTCTTTCAAGAATAGGCTTGATTTATAAATGATACCACAATTATGGGGAAAAAAAAAAGTTTTGTTGCTTGTAAGAACAAGTACCAGGTTGTAATAATATGTTGCTTTTGTATGTTTGTTTTAATGAGGAATCTTGCAATAGATGTTGCAATACTTTCTTACTGGAATATTTTATCCCTTTGGTTCTGAACAAGAAACTTCAGTTGTTGCATTGATTTGGAATCATGAACTGTTTGCTCTCAATGCCCCTTACAGATTTGACAGAATCACAAGCAATAGCAAACAAAAAGCTGCACGGAATAGCAAGCACAATCCCAACTCGACGCTGCCACTTTTTTTTTTTGAATTGTTCTGAGAGCCAGATCTGATCCTCATTGAACTCAGGTCCTTCCGCGATGAGATCGAAGAACTTGCTCTGTTTTGGTTATTAGAATCCAGTGCTATAAAATCAGCGCTTAATGGATAAGCATTTGCTACCAATGGGGAATTTTTTTCTCATTTTAAATTCCGAGATTGGATTTGCGCCGATGAAAATCATAAATTCCATGCACAGTAGAAGGATATGGTAGATCTATCTTTTTAGATAGTTAAAAGGAAGAACCCCATCCTATTCACTGGTATTGCTCTTTGATACTGAAAAGATTGTTTCTTTTTCCTCAGCCCATGGACTGAACAAACCTTCACTCTATCTGTAGATTTACGATGTTTCTCCAACAAAATATCTCTCACTCACTGTAATCACAAGATCCTTCAACTTCTTGTCTAGCTTGCTAGATTTTCCCAACAAAGCATGATCCGATGACGGTGTGCCAGCCTTGCAATCATTGCCCCTATGTGAAACAAGTTCTAATGAAGTTACCAAGCGCTGGATAACAGGGCACTAGTTTCTTGGACAACG
>JAQSVH010000008.1:2285158-2298941 GCA_029448705.1 Adansonia digitata
TATTACTTGTACTTTTACCCCTCCATTTCTAAGTAAAATAACATTTTACTTTCATACATTAACATTATAATATTTTAATTTTATGAGTGAGATTTAAAAATTTATATATTCTCACTTTTTGAAATTATTTTTTATTTTATTAATATATTTTAAAATTATATTTTTTTTTATTAATCTCGTTCGTAAGGTGTAAAAATTTAATATTTGATGAGATAATTTCTTTCAAAATAATGATCATTTAAATTTTCTTGCTTTCCTGGCTATGGGTAATGATTTTAATACGGAAAATTGCTACAGAAAAAATGCAGGCCTCATTTTTGTCTTTACTAATAATAGATCAATATATTATATTATATTATATTATATTATATGAGGTCATTTTGTTTGTAATTTTTTTACTATAATACTTTAATTATCTAACTTAATTCAAAAATTATTTATCCTCCAATCATATATGTTGGCTCTATTTACTATTTTAATAAACCTTACATAATTTAAATTTAACGCAAACATTGTGTATATAAAATATTATATATTTATATAAATTGTGATTTGTTAATAATTTATTTTATATAAAATTTAAAATATTTATTTATTTATATGATATTTATATTTTATATTATATTTTTATATTTTTATATCATATAATTATATTATATTTAAAAAATTATTAGATCTAAGATCAAGCATGGGTCTACAACTTTATTGTGAGCCCATATGACAATCTGATGACCATCAGGACCATGGTCCACTAACTCTCAAAACGTAGCCATTGCCTTCGATCCACAGCTGGAATTTCGTTGTCCTTTCCAACAAAAACAAAGACTAGATAGCTTTCTTTGTCCTTGAAATTTTGAACCAAATGCCCTCTTGTTCTTTATATTTTAAACCTTTCTTTCATGGATGTTTTCCCTTTGTATTTTGTTATTCGTCTTCTTTGTTACTCTTGTCTATCCACAAATATTCTTATTTAAAAATTTAACATTATGGCAATGCCTAAACTTAGACATCCACAACGACAGAAAAACCCTTTTTCTTTTCCATCTCATTGTATGGAGACATGGAGTAGTATGCAGGAATTCTCTGCAGAAGCCCATTTCATGTCATCCAATGATTTTTTTGAACTCTGATAGTAAAGTAAATCTGTTTATGGGTCAAGTTTTCTGCACAAATACGAACTCTGATAATAAAGCAAGGAAGAAGCACTTTAATTATTTTGCAAGATTATTGGCAAAATTGGCTAAGAAACTCAGTGATCTCGTGGCTTTTGAAATGGCTTAGTTAACTGAAATTAGATATAACCAACCAAATAGGTTAACTAAGAGTTGGATGTCCGAATTCCATCGAATTACTATCGCTGATGTTTGTATCAAAACTCATTTAGCCAAAAGCAACAACAAGAAGCCTGATTTTCTCCATGAAAAACCTGAACTTTTCAAGCATCGATTAAAATCCTGGTCATCTCTCCCACTTGTTCCTCAACCGTTTTGCTTACTGCCAAAAATGGCTAGTTCCATCATTTTCATTTTAGCTTTTTTGATCGCATTGTCACTTTCAGGCATCGATGTTAGCCTAGGCAGCTCGGCCTCTTCTTCGGCAATTACCACCTACGCCTCCAATCCCGTGTTTGCCAAATCAACCACCATTGCCTACTATTCCAAATCTACCACAGCCCACGCTTCCAACCTTGCCAACTACTCAGCCATCTTTGCCCAACCCCACCACCGTGCTTCCTCCACTTTCCAGCTTGCCCAACTTGCTGCTGACTGCCCCAAAGGTCACTCTGCCTACATTGCCAAGTCCAAGCATGCCTTCGATCCCCACAATCCCAACTACAATTTTCGATTCCTTTCCTGTCCCCACCTCCCGCTCCCTCCACCCCTTGATCAGTCCGGCCATTTCACGTTTCTCTAGTACTTGAAGATGTTTGAGCTCCTATGTTATTGGCGTTGTTCGATTCCTAGTATCATATTACGGTGCATGAGTTACTGAAAATGGACTCTGCACCACATTCTCTGCTTAATTAGTCCTTCTAGTCTTTGAAGTTATTTCAAAAATGAAAAAAGGTTGTTCTGTTTGCAGTGTTTATTCTTTTAATTTTATTCATTTTTTATTACATTTGAGTGTGAATTTTTAAAAATTTAAACTTAATTTATGCTATCAATCTTAAGGCGTGACATTTAAATTTAATGTTCTAATCCTAAATATTTATTTATTTTTTGTATTCTCATGTCCTTTTGTAAAATTATGAAAACGTGAATTAATTGTTTTTCATATTCATCAGTTTAAACAAACAAAAACAAAATTAAGAAAAAGGTGAGATGGAGGAATGAATCTACAAACAATTCCTTAAATGGAATGAACAGCTAAAGTGACAAGAGTTAATCTACAATACTCGTGCCTAATGACACACATTAATGCAATAAAAAATTTATCCAATAATAAAATTTAATTAATAAATTTTTAAAATTTACGGATAAAATTATCTCATAATCATTATTTTTTTTTGTTTCTAATAAATTGGGTTTTCTAGCCCAAGTTGCTGGGAAATAACTCAAGGTCTTTTGGAGATGATACCAGAAAAGAGGGAATTGGGCTATGAACACACGGCTCTAACACGGCGTGAAAATTAAAAAAAAAAAAAAACAACCTTAACAACAAGTAGGAAAAATTAGGGCGTCAAAGGATATGATCAACAGATCACTAGTGACTCTCACAACTCATCAAACCCATATTTGGATCCGTTTGCTTAACTTAATGATTTAACTTTCCATGTATATATATATATATATATATATATATGGTGCCCCTTCCTTTCCTACCCCACCAGACAAAACCAATCCAAAAGCCACTCTTGGTCACTCTCTCTCCTTCATCCTTGTTCATCTTCTCTAATAGTTTTCTTCTCTCTTTTTTGGATCAGATTTGTTAGGTTGCAGGTTATCCATGTTAAGGAAACGTGAATCTGGGTTATTCTGGACCTTCATTGATCTGATCCGATATTGGTGAAGAAGGAAGAAAGTAGAAAAAACAGGGAGAGAAGAAGGGGGTTCTTAAGAAGTAGAATAGCCATGGAGATAGAGAGGTTTAGGTCATTGCTTTTCATCTGGTGCAGAGCCCGCACAACACGTGTTTTTCTCTTGGGTGGAAACCACACTGCTGCTAGGTTTTGCACTCGCTAAAACAACTTCATTTCTCCGTTGTTTTGGATTTTGTCTCTGTTTCTTTTGTTCACAAATCTCTTGGGTTTTTCCAGCAACCTTTGTCATCAAGAGGTACCCTTTAGCCAAATTTGGCGAAATTTAGCGAAATTAAGCTCTTTTTGGCTTTGTTTCAGATACAGATCTGGTCATTTGACATGGAGATTGGAGGTGGGTATCGACCCAAAACTCGTAACAACGATCAGATCAATCAGTTGCAAGGTTCAAGGATTTCATTAAATCCTGACACCCTACTGGTTATTAAGCTGCCGGATCCAAGGTTCTTGCTTGTTTTGTCACGTTCGCTGTTTTTAGCTATGGTGATTATCACATTGCCTTGCATTAGGTCCATCTTAAAAGGACCTTCGGGTTCGGGTTTTAACGCCATTGATTTTCATCAAAATTCTGGTTGTATCAGTTTGGAGTATTGGAATTTGATTTGGCAGGATTTTGCTAAGGAGGGTCTTATCAAAAAGGGCCATAAAGCTCTTGTTTTGAACACTATCATCGAAGGCGCGGCTGATGATGGTTCCATGTTCATGAACGACGATGAGATTGATGTGGTGGTGGAGCCTGATTCAGAACGACAAGGTTCTTTACCAGATGAAGGATTTGATTTTGTGTTCGTGTCTGGCTCTCTTGATTCCAAGATTGTCGATCGTGTTGTGAAGATTGGCGGTATTATTGCTATGCAATTTGGTGTTGACGTCTCAACCGGCTATCAAAAGCAGTCAGATTACAGAATTGTGTATCTTAAGAAATATCATTCAACCATTGTGGCGATAAAGAAACTGGGTTCAAAGAACCAATTGTTGGAATCCTCAGCAAAGCGGAGGCTTTGTCAGCTGACATTGGAAGCTAAGAAAGCGGCACTGATAGGTTTAGAAGATGTTTTGTTCGAGCCACCAAGAAGGGCATTGGCCAAATCACATGCCTACTCGAAGAAAATCAATTTTCTTCCCGATCTGTTAGGGGATTCACTTGAGCACTACCCCCGTAGATTGTTCATTGATGTGGGCTTTCCTGAGGATAAGAACATTGTAACGAAATGGTTTGACAAAAACTATCCGAAAAGGAATCAAGAATTTGAGGTTTACAGCTTTGAAATGGGATTGTTCGGAGGAGAGGCAAGAGCAGTGAGTCCTGGGATGGATGTTTCGGATTGGTTAATGAAGAATGCGAGAGAAGAAGAGTATGTTGTGATGAAGGCAGAAGCGGAAGTGGTTGAAAAGTTGATAGAGAACAGGGCAATTGGTTTGGTTGATGAACTGTTCTTGGAGTGCAACAACCAATGGCAAGATGAGGGGAAGAAGAAGAATAAGAACAAGAAAAAGAAGAGCAAGAGAGCTTATTGGGAATGCTTAGCTTTGTACGGGAGGCTAAGAGATGAAGGAGTTGCAGTTCATCAATGGTGGGAATGATAATTAAATCAAGTCATAAGCGCATGCTACAATCTGCATCTTTTGTTTTGGTGATGTTTGATCTATTAATGAGTCTATAGTCTTTCAAGTTTAAGGTCCATGCAGGGGGAAATCTACATGCTATTTCCCAAATAAAAGTATTTTATCTCTTTTATCTAGGTGTTGATGTTGGTTGTCGAATCCTTGATGTTTCCTTTTCTTTCCTTTTTAGTTTTATGAGAATAAAGATGCAGTGTGCCATGCGATGATTTTAAGATATGATTAATCAAATCTTCATTTCGAGAATACTTTATGACTAATAGAAGAGTCCATAATAAATTATGATATAAGATTACACGACGTATACCATTGTCATTGATTAGGTTGGCAGGGGCAACAAAGCTGCCAACTTTTTTAACATCGATACAAAAATCAAAATTGTTTAATTTAATTTATTTTTATAATTATTTTTAAAAAATAATATTAAAAAATTTAAAGAAATTCTCTTTTATACGAAAAATAAAAAATAATCATTAATTATCGTTAAACTAATATATTTGAAAATAAACTGGAAAATGAATTTCAATGGAAGAAAGACGCGCAGGACAGGAAAGGGGAAACTTACAGGAGAGTGTACCCTATCATTGAGATTGAGATGCGTCCGGTTAAAAAGTGAAGTTTTCGGCTGTCGGTGCGGTCTAATTTCTTAGTTACTTCGCATATTTTTTCATCGATACAATAATAATTTGATGACAATAAAATAGCCACCGTACTAATTCAAGATAATGTTAGCCCATTTTTTTTCCATGAAAAAAGTTTAGATTAAAAAAATTATTTTAATCCAAAGTCAAAGGAAAATTATATTATATTTACAAATAAATATGATAATTTTAAAATAAATATTATACAAAAAATAATAAAAACTAACATTAATAAAATATTAATATATAAATTCATCAAAATTTATATAAATAATCCAAAACACTATTAAATTTCAAAATTTATGAACTTAACCTATTTTACTCATTTGATGATTTAGACACGTGACTTCAATTATTGGCCAATTATGGCCACAGAATACATCAACATCGGCCAATCAGATTTTTCGTAGGCTAGGTTTTCAACATATTTCCATTGACGTAAGTTTTAAAAAATTATTATTATATTTATGTTATTAATAATTTTTTAATTAAATTTAGTATTACGATTTTAATAATTTTAATTTAATTAAAAATTTATATAAAAGTAAATAAAAAAATGTATTTATATATTTTTAAATAATTATATTAATTTATTAACCAACTCCTTTTTTCCACTCTTCCAAAAACACTATGAATGTAATTATTTCAAAATTTTCACTATTCATTATTTTTTCAATTTCTTTTATATTTTTATATATTATTTAATTATTTATTAATTTTACTAACGTAGTGGATGTGTGTGCATAGAACTAGTTATATATAAAATTTCTGAGTTTGAGTCACGATTTGTTAAAAAAAATTAATAAAAGGCAAAGTAAAATTATAATAATAAAATAAAATTTAAGATATATAGATCTTTAGAATTTTTAATAAATGACTACCTTTTAAAGAATAACTATTCACTTAAAAATTATTTATTTATTTTTTTAATTTTAACGTATTTTCCTTTTAAAATATAATTATAGTTTAAGGTGTCATATATTTTAATTCCATATAATTCATTATTCCATTTATATTTATTTTATATATTTGAAATTATTAAAAAATAGAATTTAATATTAGAAATAAAATTTTAATATTTTATCAATAAATTGTATGATTGTTAACATTATAAATAAAATATTTGATTATTTAAAAAATTAATTAAAAAATTTTTGAAATTCGTCGAAAGCACAAACGATTGCCTTTATATAAATGCGAGATCAAAAGGTATATTACAAAAAAAAAATTTAATTCTTATATGTATAAATATATTTATAAATTTGACAGAAATAAAATAAGTCCATGAATAATCCACGATTATCAAGCAACAAGTTAGTCATTAATTCTAAAACTTTGTATAATCACGTTTTATTTCTTCATCCATTTAACGAATGTGCATGTTTCTAATTGAAGATAAAAAGTACAAAATTTCTAATGTAATTCTTCGTGGGCAGCCCCAAAAGCTGTTTTTTATCAATTGGGTTTTGTAGCCCAAATTCTTAAGAAGTAACAAGGTCTTTTGGAGATGGTACGTGGAGTTGAGCTTATGAGCATGAAACACAACCTTAACACTGTTGGGCAAAATTAAGGTACCAACCTAATCTCGTATCGTTGGTGACGTCACGAATGCATGATAGAAATAAAATATAAAAAATAATTATAATATAATATAATATAAAAATAAAAATAATTTTGCATTATTAAAATATATTAATATCTTAAATATATAATATAAATTATTAATTATTAAAATATTTAAATATTTAAATTCTTTTAAAATTAATATATAATAAAATATAATAATATAACACGTATAGATGCATCAATCGACTGTCTGGTTTCAAGCAACAATCATCCAACTCACCACCAATGAAGCCCATATTCATATCTATTTGCTTACTTTAATTTAAATATCATTAAAAAAAATATGAACATGTTATTATGTGTGGCTCTTTCTTTCAATCCCTCCACACAAAACCAAAATCCAACAAACGTCACTCTCTCCTCCATCTCTGTTCCTCCTCTAATAGTTTCTTCTCTTTCTTGGTTCAGCTTGCTTAGATTTCAGATTATCCACAGCAAGTAAACGTAAATCTGGGTTTGTCTAGACCTGCATTGATCTGATGTGATATTGGCAGAGAGAGAAGAAAGCACAAAAAAAAAAAAAAGAGGGAATACCGCTTGCATATCGATTTATTTATCAACCAGCTAGAAAGAAGAGGGGATTTTCAGAAGTGAAGTCGCCATGGAGATAGAGAGGTTTAGGTCATTGCTTCTCCTCTGGTGCAGAGTCCGAACCACTCGTGTTACACTCTTGGGTGGAAACCACACCGCTGCTAGGTTTTGCACTCGCTAGAGAACTTCCTTTCTGCGCTGTCTTTGATTTGTCTCTGTTCTTTTTTTTCATAAATCCATTGGGTTTTCCAGCAACCATTGCAATCAAGAGCTACCCTTTAGCCGAATTTGAAGAAAGTTAAGCTCTTTTCGGATTCGTTTCAAATGCAGGTTCAGTCATTTGACATGGAGATGGGAGATGGGTATCGATCCAAAGCACACAACAACAATCAGCACAATCATTTGCAAAGTCCAAGGATTTCATTAAATCCTGATACCCTTTTTGTTATTAAGCTGCCGGATCCAAGGTTCTTGCTTGTTTTGTCACGTTCGCTATTTTTAGCAATGGTGATTATCACATTGCCTTGCATTAGGTCCGTTTTAAAAGGACCTTCAGATTCGGCTTACATTGCCATTGATTTTTATCAAATATCTAGTTCTATAAGTTCGGAGTATTGGAATTTGATTTGGCAAGGTTTTGATGAGGAGGGTCTAATCAAAAAAGGCCATAAAGCTCTCGTTTTGAACACTGTCATCGAAGGCGTCGCCGACGGAGGTTCCATGTTCGTGAACGATGATGGGATTGATATGGTGGTGGAACCTTATTCAGAACAACAAAGTTCTTTAGCAGATGAGGGGCTTGATTTTGTGTTTGTATCTGGCTCTCTTGATTCCAAATTTTTCCATCTTGTGAAGATTGGCGGTGTTATTTCTATGCAGCTGGGTGATGACATCTCAACCGGTTATCAAAAGCAGTCAGGTTACAAAATTGTGTATCTTAAGAAATATCGTTCAACCATTGTGGCGATGAAGAAACTGAGTTGGGTTTGTCAGCTGATGTTAGAAGCTAAGAAAGCGGCATTGAGAGGTTTAGAAGATTTTTTGTTTGAGCAACCAAGAAGAGCCCTGGCCAAATCAGATGCCCACTTGAAGAAAATCAATTTTCTTCCTGATCTGTTAGGGGACCCACTTGAGCACTACCCACTTAGAGTTTTCATTGATGTGGGGTCCCCCAAGGATAAGAACATTGTAATGAAATGGTTTGACAAAAACTATCCAAAGAGGAATCAAGAATTTGAGGTTTACAGCTTTGAAATGGGAGTGTCCGAAGGAAAGGCAAGGAGAGTGAGCACTGGGATCGATGTTTCGAATTGGTTGATGAAGAATGCGAGAGAAGAAGAGTATGCTGTGATGAAGGCAGAAGCAGAAGTGGTTGAAATGTTGATGGAGAAACGGGCAATTGGTTTGGTTGATGAACTGTTCTTGGGGTGCAACAACCAATGGCAAGATGCAAGGAAGAAGAAGAAGAAGAAGAAGAAGAAGAAGAAAAAGAATAAGAGCAACAACAAAAGAGGTTATTGGGAATGCTTGGCTTTGTATGGAAGGCTGAGGGATGAGGGAGTTGCAGTACATCAATGGTGGGAATACTGATCAGTTGCAGTACATCAATGGTGGGACTAAGAATTAAGCCATATAATATGCACATGCTACAGTCTGCACCTTTGTTGAAGCTTGTTCTATTAATCTTCATGTTTAGAGTCCATATGGGGGGAAATCTAGATCTGATTTCCCAAATAAAAGCATTTTATCTCTTTTATCTAGGTATTGATCTTGATTGTCGAATCCTTGGTGTTCCTTTTTTTTTCTTTTATGATTTTTCGTTTAGTTTTATGAGAATAAAGATGCGGTGTGCAATATCATGATTTTAAGCTAATTAAACAAATCTTCATTCGATAATACTTTATGAACATGGTTAGATATACGATGTATGCCATTGTCATTGATTCTCCTGGCATTGGCAATAAAGCCGCCAGCTTTTTTAAGATAAATAAAAACTGATTCAGTTTAGTTTTATTCTTAAAAATATATATTCAATGAATTTAAATTTCTATGTGAATATTTATTATCTCTTTATTTATTTTAGATTATTATTATTATTATTATTTTACTAAAAAGTTAAGACAAAAACGGGGAAGAACCATTAATTATTGGGCGAATTATTTGAAAATATATGTGTAGGGACCCCCAAGAGACAAAGGTCGGGACAGGAGAAACTTGCTGTAATGGGTACCCATCGACTAGCGTCCGGTCAAAGCGACGTTGTCGCTTGTCGGTGCGGTAAAATTTTTTTTAGTTATTTTCTTCATTCGTATAAATTGGTGATGGTAAATGAGTCACCCTAATATATAAAGGTGACGTTATCCCTTTTTTCTTAAGAAAAAAAAAAGTTTAGATTAAGAAAGGTTATTTTATTTCAAAGTTAGGCTTAGAGAAAATTTATACTAAACTTATAAATAAAAATAATAAATTTAAATATAATATGATTATAAAATATAAGTATAATATATGATAAATAATATGAATAAAATATAAATATATAAAATTATTAAAATTTAAATTTATTTTGATAATTGAAGTTATTAAGTTTTGATTTTAGTCACTGAAACTAAGAATTTAATATTTTACCAATAGACAACACCACTGTTCATTATATAATATGAAATTGAAGCGTGCAAAAATTAATATAAATATATAAAATCTTAATTACGAATATGATATAAAAAATAACATGAATCTATATAATATGAAACTAAGAATACCATGAAACTAAAAATCTAATATTTTATCAGCAGATGACACCATTGTTGACTATATAATATGAAATTAAAGTGTGCAAAAAATTATATAAATATGTAAAATCTTAACTATGAATATGAGATAAAAATAATATGAATATATTATAAATATAAAAATTATCAGATCCACCTACAAGTTATTTACTTTTCAATGAAAATTTATATTATACTAACATGTCATCTTTAAAAAAAATTTTAATAAAAAACTCGAAACTAAATCTTAAAAATAAAATATATTTTAAAATCTAGAGAAGAAAGATTCAAATTATATTTACCAAGCAAAATATATATACATATATTAATAATTAAACCAAACACTCTCATCCACATATTTGAAATTTCAAGCCTTACCCACTTAACCGATCTTATTGATGAACCTTATTGCTTTGTTGATTTAGACAGCCTCTTCACATTATTGTGTCAAGTATGGACAAAATACACATCAAACTCAGCCAAAAACATCAAATTTGTGTCAGGTTCAGTTTTCAACGAATTTCACTTCAGTAATTTCTTTTACGATAATGTTGATTATAAAAAGATTATTATTCCTTGTAATGTCGGTGGATATCGATAATTCTTTTTATATATTTAAAATTATTAAAAAAATAAATTTATTATTAAAATATAAATTTTAATATTTTATCAATAAATTATATGATTGTTAATTTTACACGTGACATATTTTGTCACATAAAAATGAGTAAGCAAAATTTAAAAAGCAACAACTAAATTTGCTTACAAATCAGAGTTTATATATAATTTTTATTAATTTAATTTAATTAAAATTATAATTTAATAATTAAAATTATTTTTATTTAAATTTAATTATAAATATAAATATAAATATAATTTAAGCGGATTTAATCCGTGGACAATATCCACTCACGTTTAATTTTCGCCTAAAATAATGAAATGTCATTTGTCAATTTCCTTTCCGGTGTTGCAATCATTTGATCAAATAACAATGGAAGAGAAAAACATTGATTGACGTGTCATTCTTTTTAATTTTGATTATAAAATAAAAATGGTTTACCAATAACGTAAAAAAATAAAAAAGTAAATGAATTCTTCCAAACTAAATATACTTTATATCTACTTGTATTGTCTCACTGATTACCCTAAATTTGAGTTGTATATAATTCCAACAATTAGAATAAAAATTGCCTGTGTAAGAATTGATCCAACACTTAGGATTTGAAAAAATATATATTTTATTATTTAAAATATTTTTAAATTTTTAAAATTATATATTATTATATAATTTTTTTAATTAAATTTAAATAAATAATAATTCAAACGAAACGTATCAAAGCTTCAAAAGCCGTGTTTGAAAATCGACCTAAATTAAACTGAAATATAGCAATCATTCGAGTTGTTTGTTGTGCCGACAGAAAATAATTGGAAGTTGTGGTTAGGGAAAGAAGAAAAAATAGTAATACTCTGCACTTTCATGAACATTAATCATTGGAATATTGTTTTTGGTTCAGTGTTTCACGCATCTAAATGCTTTTTTTGTTTACTTTTTTGTAAAAAGTGGAATAATAATAACATTAACAATTAATTAATCATTTCTTGCTTTTTCGAGTTTTGATGACTACACAGTATTCATTAACAGTGATATCTAGACAATAAAATAAAATTAAACATAATAGGATTTCAATTATTATTTATATATATTTATATTATATATAAAGATTTTGGTTAAGTTTAATATTATTGAGTTAAATAGTATTAATTTAATTAAAAATTAATAAAAAAATCAAATTAATATTATAATCATAAAATAAAACAAAAGTTTTTTAAGTTTTTTAATATTATAAAAAACTACTTATTAAAAATTAACTATTCATTTAAGAAAACTACTTTTCATTTTAACTTAATCATTTAAAAATTATTTTTTTAAAATTTTAACTAATATTTTTTTAAAATATAATATTTTTATTAAAAAATATTTTCATTCACGTTATGGGTATGATAAATTCTATCATATATGAAAGGAGCAGAAGAAAGGCGAATAATACAAACTTCAAACTTTATTTAGTAATTATATATAAAGTACATGTGCATGTGCGATTTCGTCCAAAGCTAAAGCTCTAAACCCGTGACAATTAAGGTTACTAAATTCTAGTACAGCGGCCAGTAATAATAGTTTTATATCAGTACTGATTATTGTTACTGGTTAGTAAGTTTTAAGGGGTAGTGCTTGGTAAAGCGGGTGGAGTAGGGAAGGAGGCGAAGCCAGGGGCGAGGGGGAAGTTCGGAATGGGTGGAAATGGTGGCAACCTGTACTCCGGGTAGGGTCCGTTGTAAGGAGGAAATGGTAAGCCACGGAATGGAGGCAAACTTGGAAATACTGACGGTGTTGTGCTTGTTGTCTGCAAAAGGCGCCGAGCACGAGCAGTCGCACCTTGAGCTACATCCATGGCTGAAATTGACAATGCTATGACAAGCAAAGCTACAACAAGGAGACGGTAATTGGCCATATCTGGACTCGTGAAATTAAGAATATTATTATGAAACGAAGGATGGATCCGAAGTGAGTAGATAGGGACGGATTGGGGTTTTTTATAGTGAGTTAAATGAAAGAAGCTGGCCTCTGGGTTTGGTGAATTTGCTTTGCTTTTCATGAATGTTGAGTAATTCTTCAACGAAAATTGCGTTGAATGAATTGGGGGGGCAGGACTTTACTCATTTAATACAGCTTTTAATAGCTTGAAATTTTGTTGTGCTTAACCTAGGCTAGCTAGTTATTTAGATTCAGCGACGTGTCGGTGTCACTTTGTTTCTCCATTAATATGTTGCAATTTTTAGTTTGCCGTCTTAGTCTAATAAATGTCCCGATTCTTGTCAAATACCGTGATTAGAACAAGCAACAGTTGTAGAAACCAGGATCATCTACCCATAATTGTAACAACGACCAAGTCGGACAAGCATGAATAGATGGGTGATGAATGGCAATAATGTTGTCCCCAGACATTAATGTAGAGGACTACTCTTTTAAGCACAACCTTGCACTACGAAGTGACATGTTTTTACCCACGAAATTTCTCCTCGTTAAAAATCACATTTTTATTGAAAATTATAGCTTTTGACAATTTTTATTCGTTGGATTTACTAATCTTTAGAAGTTTTTATTCGCTGATAATAATTTTCTTTAGTAATATTTATGTCGTTGTAATTTTTTATTTTTAAAATATTTATATTTAATTCATATTTAAATATAAAAATAAATATTTTTAAAAATTTTTTAAATACATAAAAATTTTAAAAATATAAATATTAATATAAAATGTATAAATTAATATTAAAAATGTTCATAGATTAAATAAGGCTAAGCCTAGATTTAATATAAACAAATATTTTACTTGTCTCTGATCCAAAATATGTGTAGAAAATTCTCCTTATGCGCTGTTGCACATGTAAAATCACTACATAGCTCCACATAGATTCGTCTAAATCTACACACAAGAAAAGATTGATCCCTATGTAAAAATGACTGATAACTATGTAAAAAGGATCCCTCTTAAAAT
>JAQSVH010000008.1:2303438-2314922 GCA_029448705.1 Adansonia digitata
AGTCCCAACATGCTACATCATTTCTTTTTATCTAGATGTTGATGTTGATTGTCGAATCATGAATATTTCCTTTTGTTGATTGTATTCTTCCCATGTATAAATCGTTAGGTATATTATCACATATCTATTCTTTTAATTTCCTTTTTCTAGTTCATTGTCTGGTCTACTCCTTCATTGCCGGCGTGCTTAAAGTATGATATCATGATTTAAGCGGATTAAACAAATCTTCGTTCGACAAGTTTGATGAGGATGGATGGAAGAGTTTATATAATATTAAAGTACAGATATGATGCATCCCATTACCATTACCATTGTCGTTGATTATGTTGGCCCTTCTAAATAAAGAAAAATTGAGAGCATCCATTATTATTATTATTATTATTATTTTCTTAGGCGAATTTTGTTGAAAATAAATGTGAAGATCAAGGTAACCCCAACCAGTGGGAATTCAATGGAAGTGGCAAAGCAAACTACCGGAGAATCGGTATATATCGATAGGCTTATTCATGGTCAAATTATTGGTTTCAACTTAGAAGGATTGATATGATATTTAAGTAAATTTTGATAAAATATTAGGGATTAATACCATATATATTTATGGTGAAATTTTTAAACCTTATAAGCAGGGTTAATAGATTGTCATATGTTTTTACTATGTATTTAAGAAAATAAAAAAATAAATAAATGAGATATATGAAGACCTTTTAACCTTGCTTATAACCTTAAAAAATTTTACTATTGATATAATAGATAATTATCTAAATATTAGACTAAAAAAAGGATATGAAATTAAGCAAAAAAGTCTTGAATCTACTTTGATTAATCCATTTTTTAAAATTTCAAAACAATGGTGGAGCTAAATGTGGCAATTGGGCGGGTTTGGGTTTATTTTAAGTTTAGATCAATTTAAATTCAGGTTCAGGCCTCTTTGGGTTCGGGTCTATTCAGGTTCGAGATTGTTCGATTTCAAGTTCGACTATATTTTATTTCATTTTTTATTTTATGTTAAATGTAATCACTTTCACGTAATTTTAAATTTTAAGCCAAGCCCAACTTTGGCTTGACCTGCCCCAAACAATCTTAGTTTGGTTCTATGAGCCAGATGCAGTCTGAAAAAATTTTAAATCTAAGCTCAGGGCAAATTTGGCTCGACCCGTCCATTTAGGCACAAATCATTATTCATAATATTAAAAAATTATTTTTATATTAATATTTATATATTTTATAATTAAATATAAATAAAAATATATTATTTTATTTAGAAAAAACATTGTTAAACTTACCTGAGACTTAAAATCTGAGACGGGCCTGTCGAACTCATAGACAAGTCTAGTTGCTAGTCTAAGTTCACTTCAACATATGATTTTTTTTCATTTTTGATATGGTGTTATCAATTATGGCTTCTAAATTTCTTAATTTACCTTTTTATGCTATTATCATACATTAATTATCATTACTGGAAATAACAATAATAAAATAAAAATAATATTTAAAGAAACACTTAAAATTTTACTACTAAATTAAATTAAATTAAAAAAATGTGATAAATGGATAATATAACTTACTAGTAATGCTTTCAAAGCTTATGATATTATTTACTTTTTTATATTATTATTTTATTATATATAGTAGGCTATCCACCTGACTCGGCAGGCCCGGCCCAAGTGGGTATAAGCTTGGGTTCTCTTATTTTTGTTTTGAGCCGACCTTTGCCAGCTTGTAATAGTGATTTTAAATTAAATTAACATCTATTTTATTTAAATTTAATCATAAAATACATAAATATTAATAAAAAATATTGTTAATGTGATGAACAATAATTATAGCCTAAATGGCGGGTTTGGGCATGTTAAATAAGGACATTGACTTAGAATTTTAAAAAAATTCAAGCAGTAACTGAGCTTAACTTATTATTAGTTTTAATCATATATAAAATATAAATTAAGTTTTTAATATTTAATTAAATTATTAAAAAATATTAAAATAAAATTGATAATTAAAGGTTTTTGCTTTATAAAAATTATTTAATTATAATTTCATCATATTTATTTTTAGTATTAAATTCTAGTTTAGGTTCAAGTCAAGCTTGGGTTTGGACTCTTTTAGGTTCGGATCTTTTTGTGTTTAGATTCTTTTAAATTTAGGTTCTTTTAAGTTTGGGCTATTTAGAGTTCAAGCCATTTCAAATTTGGGTTTTCTCAGATTCGGGCCATTAACTTTTTAATCAGATGTGATTCGATTCAGATTTAGGTTCAGACTTTTTCGAGCAAATTTTCAAATTTAAGTTTATTTTACCACCTCCATTTGGATCTTCAAATCCACTAGGGGGCCACGATAGCCCAAAATTTTAAAAAAATTTTAATATATATTAATATTAAATAGATTAAATTGATTCAACAATATTATAATAGTTTATTTACTTTTTATTAATTTACAATTTAATTTTATACATTATTAAAATTATTTTTTTAATTTTTTACTCATCAATTATTACTTACAAATTTTTAGAACATAAAAGACTTGTTATTAGTTTTAAATTGTGAACTTACAATAACCAATAAACTTTTATCTCCATAACCATTGAAAGAGTTAACCTATTTAAATTTGACTCACTGCCTATTATTCTCACGAAAAAGCTATGAGTAAAATTTTGTGTTTAGGCTGACTGACTTTTTATATCCACCATCATCCACTTTTGATCCTTCAAGGAGAGGGATATTTTTGGTGCACCAGCAAGCTCTGATTTGGAGGTGGTTTTGGGAAAATTCAGGAGTGCATTACTTACATAGAATTAGTTCGTTTAGTTTCCCTGTGGTGAGATCTAGCAGTGTATCCCCTAGAGGTGTATATTTGTTTGATATTTTGGGTGTCAAGTTTGGGCAAAAACTTGAGATAAGAACATTGTATCATTGATTCTTTATTTTTCTAGTCGTTTCTGGCAGTAATATCTATTATTTATCTTTCATTTAGTTGGTTGGCTTAGATTGATTATATTGTTATTATTATTGGCTTAAGTTTACTGTCTGATATCTGTTGTGACAACTTACAAGCCTGGAGTCCAACAAAGAGGATGTACAATCTCATGTAAGATATGTTTTATCTCTTTAGTTCTGATAGATCCAAGTGCTTTCCTTCTTTTTGAGCATCGAAGCCATTGACCTTGGAATCGAGGAAGTTTCATGGTTTTCTGACCATTAACATGTGTACCTATTAGATGACTGAATTTACACCTTTTCTGATCTCTATGCTTATATGAGGAGAGAATCATGCTACATGGTTATGAAAGGTTTATTTGTGTTAATCATGCAATATGAGACCATAACCTGATGATCTATAAACCACTGCACTTTATAGGCCGGCAGTATACACATTTCATCTTAGGAAAGGTGGTCTCAAGTTGAAATTTTGTGAAGGCAAAATGTTATCTAAGGGGACAGGACCATAGTTTGCCATGCAGCTTGAAATCATTATTGATTGAAAATGAACAAAATGAAAACTTGTTGCTCTTTGAAACTTAGATTATGTGCGGTCCTTCTTGTGTGACTACCATAATAGCATAGCATCTCTCTTTCTTTTTTTCTTCCTGCATTTATATACACTCCGCTCCTGATTTTGCAGTACATAATACCTCATTTGGGAGAATTAAATTATTCTGTGCAACCATTTTGTAGGACGGAAATGTAAGTGTCACTCTTCGGGTGCTGCTTTACTGAATCCTAAATTCATTTCATCTGTACTTAGTTGTACTGCAGTTACAATTTCAAACTCAAAGTCAAAATATTTAGATTAATGTTATGAAGGATGAAAGTTATCATAAATATAGTTATTGAACCTATGGGTGCAAGGTTGATTACTCATAAGTTTTTGTGGTTTTCTCCATTTCTTTTCTTTTTCTTAAAGGAAAAAAAAGAACGTCTGCCTGTTTTTGTATGCATTTTGATACCTCAGCTATGACATCTTGAATATTTCTCATATATACATTTGTAGGATTTGTGATGCATTGGCATCATGGGAGGTTTTTAAAACGTTCAAGAACTCGATGCCTTGTTGGAATTACAAACATTTAATCCTTTTTCATAGGTTTTTTTTTAATTCACCCACTGTTCTTTTCAGCTGATGTTCCATCTATTCTTTTATCTTCTCCTTTGGTACACAGAGGAAACAATCAATTTACATGCTGTTATGCTGGTTCTGAGTCTTTTTTGATTTTTGAAGTGCTCTCCGGACTTCGCTTGTGGTTCTGGTGGATTTCCAACATAGGGAATACAGCCCAACTCGGTTCTTGATTTTGAGATTGAAGTCCTAAGCTTGCAGTGACTACTCGGCAGTTGGTGACCGTCGAAAGTACCCTGAATAACTTACCTGCCATGAACATATACATATATATATATATACACATGTGAACATAATCAGGAAGCATTTATGAATTTTAATGAATATCGGCATGAGCACCAAATTTTTGTATGAAAGAGCTATTTAGCAGTGACTTCACTGCGGTTTCTATCCCTGTAAGCTTTACATTTGTTGACTTTTTTATCAGCCCATTGCATTTTTTTGTTTGTTTGGCCCAATAAACTTTTATAAATATGCAATTGCTGGTGGAATTTGGTAAAAATGTTCGTTTCACGAATTAAGAGCAAATGGTATCCCCATAGGACGTGCAAAGAAGCCCGGTTTTAGGTGACCCGCATGATGATTGTCAAAAGCAATGATTTAGAACTTCATAGTTTTCACCGTAGGTAACGGCAAAGTTGGAGGCAAGGAAGTCCTTACGTGAGTAGATGTAGTAACATTTAGCATAAAGAAATTCAAAATTTAATTCAGTTAATTAATATGATTATTTTTAAAAATAATATTTAATAAAATTTAAAATTAAAATTTTTAATTTTTGTGACGATTTTTTTTTTTTTTGAAAAAAATGCATGAAAGAAAAGAATAATCGTGTGACTGGTTGATCTGGGTTCTAACTACAAACGGTGACAGTCATCTGAAACTGCAACTTGCCAGGCGGTGGCAGAGTTGATCTCTTCCAACTGGGACATGTATTAATATACAATCCCAATTGCAAGGCTCCCTTCAACGTTGTTAGTGCTTGAATTTTGGGACTCCTTTAATAGGAACTGCAGATAAATAGTCCCTGCCCTCTTGATCTGGAAAGTGTCAAACTATGCTGCACTAATAGGAATCATTAAAATTTGAAGGGTCCAATTGGTCAAATATGTAGCCTGTAAAATAATGCCTTCCAAGCATATAGGTGGCATACTTCGTTAGCATGTTGATAGTTACTTCAGCTGAACATGGACGCAAAAGGGAAGCGTCAAAAACTGAAAAGTCAAGGAGACTCGGCTTAATACGAAGCGGGAAGAATCAAGACAGTGAGAGGACCGCGTAAGCATTCAATAATATCCAAAAGAAGTTGGATGGTTTTCACCACATTCCTCCTTTTTGTCTTCTTTACCTCCGCATTGCAAATAAATCTAGTCGCCCACCTTCCACTTCTTTCAGAAACGAGCACTTTCAACTTTTCGTCTGTCGAATTATCTTGTAATATATTCTCACTTCTGAGAGCCTTAAGTACTAATTTTTGGTCGGCGAAAATAGCTGAGACAGAAAACAGAAACATGGGTTTGAAAGGTTTTGTCGAAGGAGGCATTGCATCAATCGTTGCCGGCGCTTCCACTCACCTTCTTGACCTCATCAAGGTCCGGATGCAACTTCAAGGAGAATCCCATCTCCCTAATCCTTCATTATAAGTTCATCGTCCAGCAATCGCCGTGAACTCCGGTGCCGTTGGAAATGTTTCGATCTCGCATGGTGTTTCACAGCCTCGTGTTGGTCCCATTTCTATCGGTGTCCGTATCATCCAATCGGAAGGCGTGGCTGCCCTTTTCTCCGGCGTCTCGGCCACTATACTCCGTCAGACCTTGTATTCCACCACTCGTATGGGACTTTATGATATTCTTAAAAATAAATGGACTGACAAAGAGACTGGGAATTTGCCTCTTACGAGCAAGATAGTGACTGGACTTATTGCCGGGGGAGTTGGTGCAGCCGTCGGCAACCCCGCTGACGTAGCAATGGTTCGTATGCAAGCTGATGGGCGTCTCCCAATTGACCAGCGACGCAACTGTAAGAGCGTAATTGATGCATGAGGACAAATTACGAAACAAGAAGGTGTCGGCAGCCTGTGGCGTGGCTCAGCTCTCACAGTGAACCGTGCCATGATCGTCACCGCTTCGCAGCTTGCGACGTACGATCAGATCCAGGAGATGATATTAGAGAAGGGCGTGATGGGTGACGGGATCGGAACCCACGTGACCGCCAGCTTCGCGGCGGGGTTCGTGGCGGCTGTGGCTTCTAATCCTATTAACGTGATCAAGATAAGGGTGATGAATATGACGGTGGCGCTTGGAACGGCGGCGCCTTACGCTGGTGCTTTGGATTGTGCCTTGAAGACGGTGACAGGAGAAGGGCCTATGGCCTTGTATAAAGGATTCATCTCTACAATTTCAAGGCAAGGCCCCTTCACGGTGGTGCTTTTTGTCACGTTGGAGCAAGTCAGGAAGCTGCTCAAAGATTTTTGATTGGAAACGATGAAAGAACAAATTCTATTTTCCAATTTGAATCATGCATACATACAAAGCTTAAAGTTTTTGAAATTGAAATCAAGATTTTATTATTTATCATTCTTCGGGGGAGGATAAACATTTAAGAGGACAATATAACTGTAATCACACTGAAAGATGAAATGAAAATATGATTTATTGATAACAAATTAAGAACATATTGAAGATGGGAATTTTGGGCTTTTATTGATTTTCGCCGTTTGGGATCTCATAGTTAGAAGGCAATAATTTATAACCTATGAGTTACTATCAAATAACACCATGATCAGGGAGGACAGAGAGAATGTAACATCCAAATTCAATCATGATCAAATGGAAAACAGAAAAGATTTGTTGCGGTAGGGCAATTATATGTGGCGTCACATGTCATATTCCGAACTTCCATGCTGCTTCTGTTGAAGTCGTTTCTCTTATCAAACCAATCAAGCTACCGCTTTTTCATGTTCTTTACAGTGGGGTACTTGCCCGTGGAAGCTACCATAGGGTATTTATGTTTTGCCATACAAATGATAATGAACACGTTAATGATGGTTGCTATATAATAATTTTGAACGTTGTCTCGAGCGGATCTACCTTCAATCGATGAATCACACAAAGAAAGATGAATAATTTTTTACGATAAATTTATTTTTGTTTCATGGCAGTGCTTTTGCTCCTCTTTTCCAGGTAATTACGTTAAACAGGAACACAGCACTTCCTCAAATATTTAGATAAAAAAGCGAGAAGAATTGGAAGGATAAAAAAATGAAAAAGGCAGCAAGATAGGATGAAAATGTAGATGTAAGGCACCTCTTTCTTTCAGTATATCTATGGAATTCTTTTCAGTTTATCTTGGACCCTTCCTCTTTCTTTTTAGGAAATGGAATTTCTCCACCTTCTAGGTGCCCTTATAGTATGTTCAGCTGTGGTTGAGATTCGAGGTCCGAGGTCGTGGTTTTCCAAGGTTGTCATCTTAGTGAGTTTGCTAAGTTTCTTCCATCCACCGCTCCATGCGGATGTCTGTTTCGGCTTTGACATCTTATCGAATTGTTGCTGCAAGTTCTCCATGTCTTTTTGGAGCTCAAGGTATTGGGCCTTCACGCTCTCCAGCTCAAACTTGAGCGTGTTAATATCCTTCTTAGCAGCAGCCCATCCTTCTTGGAAAGATTGTGGCGTCCCTTCGAGTAATGCCTTATGGTTGGGTATCAAAGGCCGGTATTGAGTTTCTGCAGGATCTTTGAGGGTGCTGTTGGTCAATGCATTGCTAATTTTCACTTGCTCCGAGAAGAGCACCTGCACCACGACTCGCAGTGGAAGCCTTTCGTTTTGAGCAGCATGCATGCAGGCATCAATGGAAAGTTTTTGGCAGTCCATGACACGACAGAGCCGCTTCCTTTCATGCTCAGAGAGTGTTGGATGTGCCTGTGAGTTTCTTAACCAGATGATTGAGACTTTATGGAAATTGAAGTCAATCTAAAAAAATGGTTAGATCGTCTCAATCTAAAAGAAAAGGGGAAAAGGGGAATTACCTTAAGATAGGAATCAATTGCTCGATAAAGTCCATCATCGCAGGTCCTTGCAGAGTCGGGCAAAGCTTCTGCCAGTACCTGAAACTTTGTCAATGACAGGTTTCTATCTCTGGAAACCTCTGTGAGATAGCTATCAACTAGCCTGGCGACTCGGGTCTTGGCATTTGGATGATTACCCCTTTGTGATCCTTCGTACATGTGTTTATCTGAAAAAGACCGTCTACTTGGGCTCGAACTTTCTGTCAGTTCTTGAACAAGGAAATGTTCCAACAGCCTCTGAACAAGGTCCACATCATACAAAGTCTCAGCTTTGTTGTAAGAAGGAATGAGAAGATCAGCCAGTGTAGCCTGCTCAAACTGCATCCCAACTCGTTTCTCCAATTCAGTCACCAAAGCAGGTGCCACTTTCAACATGTTTGCCATCCTCAAAAGACGAAGAAGAAAGCTGCACGAAACGCTGTCTTTCTGCGGTGGTATGATGCTAATGAGGCTTTCGACGATCATCCGTTGATCTTTGGCCTGAATGGATGGAGTGTCATCCTTGGTTCCCGCAACTATAATATGGAGTTCGCCTTTCCAGCTACCGCTGCCACTGGTATAACTATTGCTGCTGATGCTTATATCATCTGCTTGCCCCTCACCACCGTCTTTTATCAAACCTGGAACCCATTTGGTAGCATAATGCATTATTGATGCCCCAGTCAATTCAAATCTCATTCCTTTGACCTTGATGGCGGTAATAACCCTTACAAAGTGATCAATCCTGAGGATCGAAACATCTTCAAACCACCAATCAGGAGGAACAGGCTGGCATGTACTCTGGCTTGAATCCTTCAAATCATTCCATTTGGGGCTAGAAACTTTGGTTGGTTTCCCAGTATACGCCCATTTGACTCCTTTTGGATTGGCACAAGCCTTCCAAGCTATCGACTCGCCGCATCTTCTCACAATTTGAAGGTTCTCGGCCCATGGAGAGAGCTTTTCACAACTTTTCAACACTAGTATCGAGTCTCTCCATGAAGATAAGACCACATAACTGAGAAATGCTTCAGTTTTGAATATAAGATTGCCTTCTTCCAAATCCTCCGTCATCTCAAGGTACTCTGAAGCACATCTAAGACCAGATATATTCCCTGCTGTCAAGTCCACTGCAATACCATAGCAGAACTTTGCTGCTAGCTCAAAGGCCTCGGGTCCTCCTGGCAGATCTTCCAAGGCAATTTTGTTCAGGCCTGGGTCGCATGACTCGTATATAAGCCTATTCATCTTTCCACTTCTGGAAAGCAAGGGATACTTCCCCAAGTGCGAGAAAATGCAGTAAGTCAAATGATTGCAAACCCTTAGTTTTCGTAACTGAAAATTGAAACTTAGAAGAAGCTTCTGAAGAATTAAAAAAAAAAATATTCAAAGCAGAGCAACAGTTACCTTGTGCAAGTGAAAATTGACATCTCCAACCTGAACTAGAAGGTCACTTGGAATATCAGTAGCAACATACCTGCACAAAAGATTAAAAAAAAAAAAAAATTCAGAAGCTTACTTTTCTCCAAGCTCTTGCTCTGAAACAAAGATGTTATTTTCAAAAGTATAAGGATATATATATATATATATATTTTGTTTGTTTTGTCTTTTAACATTGTTTAGAAACTATTGCACACGCAATCCAAAAACAAATACCGAAATAGAATCCACAGAATATATCACAAGATAACATGATCTAACTTCCACGAACATACCAGGCCTGGCCTCTAAGCTGAAACCCATCAATCTTGACGCCATGTTTACTTGAGCTAAGGAATCCATTCCCATATTCTCTCCCTCTAACAGATTCAGTCTCCGACTCCCACATATTTTGAAAGACGAAAAATCCCAAGAGGAAGTTGAAACAGGGTTTTGTTTTTCCCAGGGAAAGTGGCTCTTACACCAGAGAGGAGGATAATGAGAGGCTAAAAACAAACAAACGCAGCAGCAAGCCAATGAACCGAACAACTAAGGGCTAATGCATGAAAGATAAAGGAAAAAAAAGGGGAAGAATCCCACATGGGATGCTTGGAATTATCTTGAAATTGTCGGCTTTCTTACGGTCTTGTAGCGAAGTTATTGTTACTGTTTCCGGGATCATTTTGGATTTGCATTTCTCTTCGCTGTAGTGATTAGTGAAGTAATTCTTTTTTTCTTGTGGGGGGGGGGGGGGTTTGGAATTTTTAGATACTTTTTCTTATGCATAGCAAAAAAGGGTGGGAGATTCGCTTTCTTTTCTTCTAAATCTCCACTGTGATTGTTCCTGGCTTCTTGCATCTCCCCTTATTTGTCTTTGTATTTCATTTTTATTATTTTATATTTTTAAATATCTTTTTTATAGAATTAAATTTTCCGAGAAAAAGAAAAAAACATTCTTCAGTTGGATAGAGTTATATAATATAGAACTTTGAATTACCAAAATGCCACTATGAAGTTGTCATCAATGCTCGAAAGAGTGAATTGTGAAGAACCGACGAATGAAAATGTCAACGGTTCTATTTAATTATTATCAAACTATACTTTAATTAAAGTGCATTTAAAATATTTTAAATTTCTTTTAAATTTAATTATATATATTGATTTTAAAATAAATTTATTAAATTATCTTTAAGTAAAATAAATTAATTTTTATTTTTAAAAAAAATAATTTTGGAGATAAAAGAATGGATTAAAAAATGAAAATAAAGGAAAGAATTAATTATCTTCTATAATATTTTATTGAAAATAAGCTTGCCTTTATCAGTTTAAAAACACACATTTTATCTCTACAGAAAATTGATTAATGTTAAGATTTTATTAATGAGGCTAATATTTATTAAAATTTTACTTTAAATATTAAAAATACTCTCATTTTTTTATTTTAAATAATAACAAATACATTTATTTGAAAGTTAATTTATAATTGAATTAAAGATAAATTTAAAATGTTGGGTTGAGATCCCCTCCATTATTGTTTTCATCATTACTATCCAATGCAACTTTAATCACCATTCATAAATTTGACTTTAATTTGACTTTGATAATTCATAATTGAATTCTATAGATATGAATGATGTTGATATATATATTGAAAAGAAATAGATAAAAAGAATAATAGATGAGAGCTCAACTCTAAAATGTTTAAAATGTACTTGTATTAGAATATAACTTAATTGAATTTTAATTTATTATTAATTAAAGATAATTTTAAAACTAATAAAATTATAATTATTTTATGATTAAATAAGTCCAGGATAAAACAAGGAATAAAAAAACTAATAATTATTAATAAAGGACTATTTGTCTTTTCATTTAAAATTAACTTAATAAATAAACTTTAGAGAATCAATATT
>JAQSVH010000008.1:2333178-2346496 GCA_029448705.1 Adansonia digitata
CCGCTCGATAGTCTGCACAAGGACGGGGGAGAAATTGATCCTGATATTTCCGTCGCAAATTAATTAATTTGTGAGCCCTCTTCCCAACAGTCTGCGCCTGGAAAAGGAGAATAGTTCCAGTTTCTATGATCGCGCTTATCAGTTTGGGCAGATTCCTTGACACGTAAATAGGTTTAGGAGAAATCGAGCGATATAGGTCTTGCCATTGGTGAAGGTGAAGCATACAGATTATCATTTTTTTTAAAGGTAAATTATTTATTACATACATGTAATAATTTAATTATAAATATTTATTTTAATAATTGATTTGTGATTATCGTAACAAAAGTTAATTTTTAAAAATATTATTATAAAATATAATTTAGATAAAAATGATATATATTAATTTGATATAATTTTTTCGTATAATCATTTTTATTAATAAACTAAGCTTTTACTATTTATCACCACGAATTGTGATTCTTTTTGGCCATCACGGAAGCATTTGAATTAAAGATTATTGCATGAATTGACATAAAAAATTAAAAATACTTGAAATGGAATTATTAAAATAATTTTTTAGACTTTTTAAACCGTAATTAAGTTAGAAAAAATCCAAATATGACTATCAACAAACTTGATGGGTGATGATAATTCCACTAATTGAGTTTGGATTTGACAAGTGAAGGCCACTAATTGCTTAATAATTCCACAGATTTTGGCCTAGTGTCGCTGATGTGTATGTTGATATTCCTAAGTTTTCGAGCAAAGCAAAGCCATCTATTTATTATCATTTTTTTCCTTTAAGATCCAACGTATTACTATGTATGGATGTCATTATTTATTCGACTAAATAAATTTATTTTAAATTGAATAGATTTAAAATAAAATTTTTTATAATTTAAATTATCTCGATGTGATTAAAATTATTATTTAATTAATAAAATTATTATATATTTTGACAAATAAAATGAATTTTTGGATCTTCGATTGAATAACTAAATTTATTTTAATTATTCTAAATCGGTCCCAACTAACAAAAGTTATTAATTAATACACTTCTTTTTACTACTCTTAAAAGATAGTTATTAGTATATTTGTATTTATATATATATATATATAAAGATATTTATTAGTAGCAAAACAACGAAGGTAGATATACAGTAAAACTCTTATATAAAAACATTACTCTATTTTCAATTTATTATTTATCAATAAATTGACATTTTACTAATTTATAAAAATGTTTTTGGCCAAAAAAATTATAAGAATGTTAATGTTTTTCAATCATTATTATACATATATCTTATTATTATTATTTTTATCAAGATATACAAATAACTAACAAATGAAAAACACTAGATAGAATCAACAATTACTATTTACATAAAAATTACTTTCACAGACATAAAAATGACTTTCCGAAGTGTCAGAAAATTAAAGAGGCAATAGAGTTTGGTGCAGGTACAAGGAAAAAAAAAAAAAACACAAAGATTGTATATGTTCAGAAAAAAGTTTAAATGAAATAGGTGGTAAAACTTTTCTTATAGTATTTATATAAAGTCTTCTGCATTTCGGGTCCTAAAGAATTATAAAAAAAAAATAGTATTTTATGTATTTAGCGAGATAATTATTTTAATTTATGAGTCTAGATTATGAGATTTATTAATTAATGACTTTATTAAATTATCAAAATTTTACTTTAACACAAAATCTACTCAACTTTTTTGTGGCCGGCCTTTTTGAAAAAAAAAAAATCTAAAAGCAACGTATCAAATAATTATTTTATTTTTAATATATATGAGATAATTATCTCAGTGTTAGTTAAATGACATTTTTCTTATAAAGTATATTTTAAAAAATAAAAATAAATAAATGAAAAATTCATCACTCATAAACTCGTGAAATTTTTTTCATGCTACTGTCGTTCGTCAATATATGAAATAATTATCTACATATACAATTATCTATCACATAAAATTTTATTTTTATTGTTATTTTCAATGCAAAAAGGTATGCCAAACAACATAATAAAATAAAATGATACATTTAAAACTTGCATGCAACTTTGTTTCCAATATTATTTGAAAGAACCTTTTCTTTCTTGGAAGTGGAATTATCTTTTTTTTATGATTTTTTTCTACTCAATAATCAATGTGATAATCTTTGTCACTTTTTTTATTTTAATTATCTTTCTTTTCATTTATAGTGCTCTGCCTGCCACCATGTAAGAAACATACAGTCATAGATACACAAAAGGTGTTCAACAAGAATTTTTGTTCATATTATATAGAGTCATAGACAATGAAAATTCTTAGCTGGTTTCACGGCGTCCCCAAAAGAGCCATCGCAAGGTTTTCACTTCTACTGCTAATTACTGCCTTTTACTCTTACTTAATAATTTACGTAATTATATTATATTATATTACATATATATATTTACTTTTACTTATATTATTATATTATAATCATATTTAATTATATATATTTTGATACATTAATAATTTATATTATATAAAATTTAAAATAATTATTTATATCATAATATATTTTAATTATTTTACTTATATTATATTTTTTATTGCATTTAATATTACTGGCACTAATTCAACACCCCATCAGTCTTTAATTTATTGAAATTCATTATTTTCTCGTTGAAATGGGCCCACCAATTGTACCCATACAATTTTATCAAAGATATATTTTTTAAGGTATCGTACTAAATCAATTATTATTTTTAATACATTGATATTTAATAATTATTATTTATCATATCTAATATAAAATATTATTATAAAAAGTAACTTAAATAATTATAATAAATGTTATAAAATTAATTAGAGGTTATCAAATTTATGAATTTTTAAAATTAAATTAAGAATTTGAAAAATAGAAACACTCAAGCCACGAAAAAAAACTAAATTTATAATTTTTATATTTATATCATATTTATATTTTATTCTATCATAATTATATTTAAAATATTTTATATTATTAAAATTTAATATATTAATAATTTATATTAAATATTTTATATATATTATATTTATATCTAAAATTATTAAATTTATTGAAAGTAAAAGTGTTTGGAGGGTAGGCATTGGGCGCGTGCAGGGCCAGGATGAGTGCCACCGGTGATGCAAAACGAATAATATTTAATAACATGACCTGTCTGTATGCCTACCTGCCTGCCTGTCATAGGTAAGGTTGGTTCATTCTTCATTCCTTACGTGTAGATTGATCATCGATGAATAGTTATTATGTTTATATAATTTTATATATTATCATTATATTTAAAATATTATATAATTATATAAAATTTAATTTATTATTAATTTTTATTGTATAAATTTTAAATTTTTATATAATAATTATTTTTATATTATATTTATTTTATATAATTACATTACGGTTAAAATTACAGGCTCTATATATGCAATTCAAGCTTTTACGTTAAAGATTTATGGAAAAAATTAATTTAAGAGTTCTGTTTTAATAATGTATTAATAATTTAATATAGTGTAAAATTTTCATACATTATTACTAAATCATGTCCCATCATATCAGTTAAGCAAAAATTAAAGTTTACGATGCGTTGTCCACATTAAGTTTTTGGATAATTTAACATTTAATATAGATAGAAAATTCAAACCGAGTCTTTTTTTATTAAAAAAATTATTCAAACTCGAAAATTACATAAATTTTATTAACAAATATTTAATTAAATTAATATTACAAATTAAATAATATTAATTTAATTAAAAAATTAAGTAAAAATTAAAAAAAAAAGAAAAAATAATTTTTATTTCTTAAACTTTTTATATAAATACATTTAAAAAATTAATCATTTGGATATTTCAATTTCTTTTTGTCTGTTTTAAAATTTTAACAAGTTAAATTTTTTTTAATCGTGTAAAAAAAAAATTCATATTATCAAACTAATAAAAATGTAAAAATTTTTTAACACATTTTAAGATGAAAAAACAAATTTTGCTTCAATGTGTTTGTCCAAGTCAGCAACTTTAGCCACGTCATTGTGTCATTTCAATCTCCACATAAGCATAAAAAGCCAGCTGTTAATTTCAATTAAAAATTAAAGGCTTTCATGGATAGAAATTAAAGAATAAGATAAGAGCTTACTCAAATACAATAAAAACATGATAGTTTTATTTAAATAAAGAGGTGCCTTATTTAATGAGTTTTTCAATTATAATATCTTCTCCATTATCTTATAATTAGATGATAACTTTTTTTTATCAAATTTTTATCTATAATATTATTAATAAAAAGAGTACTTGAGTTACTGTCATAAATTAATTAGACACCAATTTAATCACTAAAATACTTAAAAAAACCTCAAATTATTAAAAAACCATAAATATTTTTAAACTTATATCACAAATAACATTATATTTCTTTGTTAATTTTTTTTTCACTTTTTCTAAAACTCTGTAAATTACAAAAACTACAACTTATAAATTTTCATTATTTTTTTAATTTTTAATTATATATTATTTAATAATTTATTATTTTGCCACATAGTGAGTGTGCATAAGATTAATTTTTCTTTTTCACTCATGCAATGAGTGTATCAAAATGTAGTGCCTAGTGAAAGTAAGTGAAGAAAGAGATAAAATGGGTGAAAAGAACATATATTTTTTTTCTTGTTTGTGGGAAGAAAAATTTTTATGCAAAAAAGAATTACATTCATTGACAGTTACGTTCTTAGAATTCAAAAACAATGGTAGCATGATGATACATATTTCAGATATTTATTTTTCTTTAAATTTAATATTTTCAAGTTGAAGAAAAATATATATATTTTTTGCTTAAATTAAATATTTTATGTATAATTTTACCCAACATTGTTTTTTAAATTTTTTATTCATATATTTTATTTTTAAAATATATATTTTTCATTATGTTCTTCTCTCGTTCCTAGTCAATATAAAATTTTGTTAAAAGAAAGTGAAAGGTGTGAGACAGGGAACGTGATGGATGGGGAAGGCGAAGCCGTGGAAGGCGGGTGGTGGAAATCGAGCCACGTAAACGCTCCATCCTCTCCCCCCACATGCATGTCCCCCACTTTGCTTGTTGGGGATTGGCCAGACATGATGGATGTTATTATTATTATTATTATTGTTCAAACTTCAAAGCCGTAACAACACTGCACCAATAATCCCCTCCTCAATTGCCCATCCTTTCTTCTCTTTCATTTCTTTCTCATTAATTTCAAACCAAAACGTTTCAACTTACAAACATTCTCCACTTTCCTAATTATATGAACCTTTTCATGTTATGTTATTTAAAGCTTTTCTTTAAGCTTGTCAAAGCGTCCTGGCCGATGATGCCTGCCAGTCTTCCTGGGATGATTGCTTGCTTCCACTTAAGCAAAAATTCAAAATGATAAGAACCCACTGATTTATGTAAAAGAAAAAATGAAAACAATACGTAGATTGCTTGATTTGCTCAAAGGTTAGCAAAAGAGAGGTAATCTCTCGGTTGATGGTCAAAGCCCATATTTAGATAAATTTGCTTTATTTTTAGCAGGGTCCACTGGTTTTTGAAGGTCCCCATTTTTCTAGTCTGATCCATTTTCATGGATGAGAATATATTGAGAATGCCCTTTACTTTCCCTCTCATGGAATCATGACAGAAAACAAAATTTCCCACTTTTTTTGCGTCTCTTGATGAATGAATATGTTCATATTTTTGGCATTTCATCGTTTTCTAGGCTGTTCAATTTTGAGTTTGGTGGGACAAGCTGACTTGATCTGAGACCGACTGCTAACCGCTTAACTCAGTTTTTTCTTTCACAATTGGACTGTCATCATGAGTTTCTGTAGATATTGGGCCGACTTGAAGTGGAGAATCCAAAGGATTTACTGCATTTTCTCGTGGTCCAGGACAAAAATGCTTCTTTGCCAAACCAATGAGACCTTAGAGGATCCAAAATAAAATGTTAGTAATTTTCCATGAATTTGAGATTTGTAATTTAAATTTCATTTGCTATACGAATTGTAAAAATAAAATAAATATATTATGTATAAATTAATTAAATTTCAATGTGAACAGTATAAAAATGAATTTTAAATTCATAAAATATTTATATAAATATTTTAAATTCACCACTAATAAGTACCTAACAAATTTATGAATTTGAAAAATAATTGACATTTGTTTAGTAACACAATTTTATACTATTTTTAAAATCCAAATCATGGAATTGAAACTTAGTCACCAATTACAGGGCAAGGCTGCAAGAATTTCAAGCATTCCAGTTAGTTCAGCATCAGTGGAGGTGTTCACACAAAATTTCTTTGCTATCCACATTAAACTCCAACAGATTCCGATGGGAGTAAAGTTTCTCTGAATCAGAAGCAAATGCAAGTCACTGGCTTTCTCAGTCAACCCAACATCTGCAAATGCACTCAAAATCCTATTACAGGCAGAGATATCAAAGTCCGTGGTGGTGGAATGCTTCCATTGTTCGATAACCTCTCCCACTTCTTTCAAATGCCCAAGAATCAGATACGAAAAAAGAATGCATACGTAATTTCCGCTTGTCATTTTCTCTTTGGTCATTCTTAGAGATTTCCATATCTGATCAATTTTATCTTTGTTTCCCAATCCTGCATACAGCATTACAAGGAAGTCATAAGTTATCCATTGATGCCTTTCTCTATTTCAATAGGGGAACTGGACTCGACATTTAGAAGACGGCTAGTGATTACATAAACATTTACGAGGTTGATGTATCTCTTCCAACCATGCAACCCGAATCACATCTCATTTCGTCTAGAAACCTTTCAACCTGATCTATGTTTAGAGCTGCAGCACACGAACTACTCCAAAGATCGAAAGTAAAGATATCAAGTACAACTTTCTGTCTTTCCAGTTCTTCTACAACAGAAGAAGCCTTCTCCACCTGTACAACTGACATGTATATAGTCATAATCTCATTATATGTAAGGGCAGAGAATGACAGGTTTATTCAACTGTCCACCATAACCAAACTTCCACTACACACCCCCTTATAACTGATAAAACACTTGAAGTAATAAAGTGACTCTGACAGGACGCCATAGTAATTTATTCAACTTATTGAAGCCAAGGCTGGAAATGTGAAGCAAATTTTCGCATTTCATTAGATCAGAGAACGTGAACAAGTCTGAAATAAAAGCGGAAAATCCAGACTTCTACAAGCAAGTCTAGAAATAGAGAAGACAATACTCAGGTATTCACTGTAAACATAACAAGAAACTCACTGCCATATCCGAACGGCGAGTTTAACGAGTTAATTGGAAAAATGATTAACCAAATATATACATCAAGAAATTTTCAATATCATTGAGTGTTTATCCACAAGATTGCAACATTCCCTAGTTGATAACATTCCCAATCAATGAATTACTATGACCCCAATTGGTCAATCCTAAAAACTGAAATCAAAGAACCAATCAATTCCTAGTTGATAACCTCTCATTTCACATTTGATGGAAGTTTCACCAAGATGATTAACCTAAATAAGAATTACCAGTTTCTTTAGGAAAACAAATCCACCCAATCACATAAAAATCTTAATTTCATTCTATTTGACTGTCTCTACCACTCAAATATACAAAAAATAATAATTAATAAATAAATAAGAGAGAAGCAAAAGTACCTCGCGAGCATGCTTGAAACGCTGGGATTTTCCAAGGTCTTTAGAAATATAACGGAGGTCAGAAATTGAAACTTGGTTGCCCTCACCCACCCAGTTCTCGATCACGGTGGTGGCGCTCCGCTTTGGAAGCTGCAGCCGAAAAATACGGCTTTTCAGATCATCGGTTTCCGAATTATTCGGATAATGGTCGGCGTATTCGATGCTGGAGGCGCCCGACAACAACATCCCCAACAAGCTGCAGTTACTGCTTCTACTGCATTACATATATTTCACAATTTCGATAAAATTAATCTTTGCGAAGTTAAAGACTACCTTAATCAACGGCTAAGAACAATTGTTATGATTACCGTCTGAGGCTAAGAAAGAGAGAGCGTGACGCCATCGAAACTGATAGAGCTCTTTAGCTTCTCTGAATTTCTTTCTATTTATTTATTGATTTATTTTGTTCTTCTACTCATTAGTTAAAGTACTAGTTTGGCACTTAGGCTGTGTTTGGTTCCCCATTTGTCTTTGGGGTGCTTATCTCCTTTTCTCATTTTTTGTTTGGTAAGGTTCAATCATTTATTTATCACCTTAATAATATGATTAAAATATGTAAATTTGCTTTTATTTTTTTGGTGTTTGCTCGGCATGTCTTTTCCTTGTTGTTAAATCGAATCTTGATTATCAAATAAATTTATTCATAAATTGAATAAATATTAAATAATTCAAATCACCCATAGTTTCATAATAAAAAAAAAAAAAATCTCTCAACAATTGATATTAAGGATTTAAATAACGGTAGCATAAGAAGCATAATATGTGATAGTAAATATTTAAATAATAATTATAACGTAATTTTATTATCGTTATTTTATTATTTTTTGTCTTTTCATAATTGATACTCACTATGATTGATCATATTATAAATATGATGCAACCCAAAACACATTGGTGACAGCTTGTTAGGTTTGTTTCTAATGGAAGAATAATGTGAATGCAAAATCTTAATTAGCTAGGAAAAGTAAAACGGTTTTACTTCTAACGCTATGGAGGAAAGAAGGTGCTTAAAGTTAAAACTGAAGTCTTAAAAACCTTTAACTCCATCAAGTCATTGATTACGTTAGAGGCCATGGATCTTTAACTCCCATTTTCTTAAATCCTTCTAAATTAAAATGAAAGACTGGTTAAATGCACTTCCATAAAAACGATTTCGAGATTGAAAACACCGAGAAGGAAACAAGGTGTTATTGCCATTGTAAAATGCATTGCTGTTTGCAAGGGAAAATTCCAGTTTCAAAAATGGAGATTCACATTCAAAAACGAAAGTTGATAAGGCCATCGACTCCAACCCCAAATCAACTTCGAGAATTAAAGTTATCATGCTTTGATCAGATTGCTCCTTCAACATACGGCTCCTTCGTTTTCTTCTTCCCAGCTGATAGCTCAATCAGCCCATTCAGCGATGGCGAAAGGCTTGAAAAGCTAGAAAATTCACTGTCAGAGGTGCTAACCAGATTTTACCCTCTAGCTGGTAGGATCATTAAAGACGGTAACGCCATTGATTGCAGTGACCAAGGTGCAGAATATTTGGAAGCTCAAGTGAATGCCAATCTAAAACAATTTATCCTGGACGAGCTCGACGTTAAATTGGTGAACCATTTGCTTCCTTTCCCGAATGAGCTTGACTTTACTCCCACAGTTCTGGCGGTTCAAATAAACAAATTTGATTGTGGTGGTTTAGCTCTTGGTGCCAGTTTTTCCCACAAGTTTGCCGACGGATTCACAATATTTACCTTCATGAATGGTTGGGCTACTGCTTGCCGCATGGGTGTTGATAGAGTGAAATGTTTAAGTTTCGAAACCGAATCTGTTTTGCCTGCCAGATTTACAGTAACGCATAAAGTTCCAGTCCCTGATGATAATTCAGAAAATCTAATCACAAGGAGGTTTATTTTCAGCGCCGCCTCTATATCTGCTCTCAAAGCGAAAGTGGTTACCTTGGGTGGTGATACAGGGCGTGAAAGTCCGCAGCCTTCCAGGGTGCAGGTTTTGATTGCCCTAACGTGGAAGGCTCGTATTGCTGTTGCTCAAGCAAAACATGGGTCTTTAAGGAACTCATTACAGATTTTTCCTTATAACTTTCGTGGCAAAACAGCCGTACCTATACCACTGAATGCTGCCGGCAACCTATTTAGGAATGTCACCGTCCGATTTACAGCGAATGATAAGAAGCTGGATTTGCAGCATTTGGTGAATCTAGTGGGAAACGAACTGAGAAATGCTGCGGAATCTTTTGCAAAAGCAGAACAGGCAGAGGATTTGTTCTTGTCCGCAACGAATTCCTCGAGGGAGATAGATGAAGAACTAATCAAAGAAAACACACATATTTGCGTTCTTACGAGCCTGTCTAAATTTCCGTATTACGAAGCTGATTTTGGTTGGGGAAAGCCTGCTTGGATAGCAAGTGTGCATAAGACTGTGGAAATGGTTTTGTTGATGGACACCAGGTCTGATTCTGGAATTGAAGCATGGGTAACCTTGGAACCAAGTGACATGCTTCGATTCGAACAAGATCCTGACATTTTGGCCTATAGTTGCAAGCCTGCAGAATACTTCAGTCAATGGTTATCGCCTGCAGTGAATTAAAATCAACCTAGAAGATTTAGTCAATCAGAACCACCATAGTTTCCTTGATTTGAAGTTTTTTTTTTTTTTTTTGTTTTATTTGATACCATGTTAAATACCATATGTTTATTGACATAATATTCATTTATTTTGCTTCAACTTTATATTTTTTAAAAAATATTTATGTTTAATATATTTATAGATATAAATATAAAAATATGATTTTTTAAATATAAAAAAATTAAAAATTAAATATACTTTATATAAAAAATAAAATCATATCTAATATTTATATCTAAATCCAATCAATGTATTTGTCCATATATTAAAATAAAAAATTAGGAACGCTATAAAATGAGACAACAGCAAGTAAAATAATACTTGGCTCGAACCATTTCCTAGTAAAAAATGTCTAAAAGCTAAGCCCAGCCCAACATTTACAACCAGCCGAGTACTAGATTAAAGCAATTGTTGCTGTTCTCAAGCGAATTTGGGCTAATGCATTATTATTGTTCAGCAATGGGTTCCACTACGTGATAAATCGCTGACCAGAGCCCTCTTTCTTTCTTTAATGGCTAATTTTGACTAACAAAAATGATTTTATTTCGTTTGCTTGTGAAAGAAAATTTCTAAGTAGGGATAAATCACAAAGAATTAAAATAACCATGATTAATACTAAATTAGTAAAATGTTTGGCTTGCAAGGAACAACCGTCATGCTCATCACCAATTTCGTGCCTTCTCTGAACTCTGGAAGTAAGAATGTTGAAGAAGCAATATATAGTTTGCCTTTAAGCATAGTTTGAATCAGTTTTAACTTGCAAGGAACAAGTCAGAGGGCTCATCTTCCTTTCAGGGTCTAAAGCCAAATCCTGAGAGTTGATATCCCTTGACGTGCTGAAATACTCTTTCGGGTTTTTTTTCCCCTTTTAATAAAGCAGTTCCACAAGAAAATGCGATTGAGAATTTGACCAGGGCTTGGAATGGTTAAGAACTTGCAGCGAAGCATATAAATAGGCCACTTATTCAGCTGATAAATTTGGTGACAATGTTTGCAAGAGGTCGATCTGCTTCTTACAAGCTGCAAAATTGTGTTGCATGGCTGCTTCATCCTTATAAATCTAGGTTAGGCAACTCTCCGGGTTTCCACCATCGGGATGCCATGGCTCAGCAACATGGTTTCCCAATGAACCAAGGGCTGCGATTCATCAGCAACAATATAGGCAAATGGAGAAAACTCGATGCCGACATGTTAGTCCATATTTTATTATCTTCCTGAATCTCCATTTTGTCACCCATGTTTAACCAGTTTGTGACATTGATTAAATAAGTCTTGATTGCGTTTTTTACTGTAGCGCTACTAAGGATGAAAGGGAGAAGGATAGCCCACCGGGTGCTCGTTCAGGTCCTCCAAAGTTCAACTTTTCCCTCTGGTATGAACTTGCCTGTCAATAGTTTCAAACCAAAAGTTTTATTATCCTTAGAGGTGACAAGCATGTAGAAAATCACCATTTTCATGCAGGGCAAGATGCCTTCTGGTCTCCGTGCTGAGTTTCTTCTTGCCCTTCTCCAAGGACAATTGGGCAAATTTGAAGAGGATTGAAGGTAAATGTTATGTCATAATTCATAACTATCGTTTGCCATTAAAAAAATTAAAAAACTTGAGAAAAATAAAATAAAATACAGTTATCAAATTTATGTATTTGCAAATGTGAAATGCACATATTCAGGGGAAGTAGAGATGGTAATGGAACGGGTGGAAGATGTGGTGGAGGTAGTGGAAAATATAGCAACCACAGCGGAGAAGGTATCAGCCGAGATGGCGGAAAAGCTTCCTGATGATAGCAAGCTGAAAAAGGCAGCTATGGTGGTCGAACATGTTTCAGAAATAACTGCCCAAGATGCTCATGCCACGACACGAATTATCCACCAGGTAAAATGCCTTGTGAAAAGTTCATTTATCTCTTCCACCACTGTTTTAAGCAGTATGAAGACCTGATCAAAGTTCTACTGATAATGGAACTGCCCTGGTTAGGTCCCAAAATTCATGCTTGACCTTGACCCGGCTTATTTATTTGAAATTGTTGCTTCCAGTGTGGTGCATTCTTTAGAAATATAACTTTTGAAAACCTTCTCTTTTATTTATTTTTTTTGTTTCATTTTGGTCAGTGAATTAATTTAGTATTATGCATTAAGCCCTTTGTTGATCGATTATCTTCGTGGCTAAACTTATAGGTTGAGGCAATAAAGCATGACCTGGATGGCTTGGAATCATTGGTTGAACCCATTGTTAACAAAATCGTGAAGCAAGGACCCCAAGGAAAGTAATTTTCCCTGGTAATTAACCTCATTTGTTTTATGCCTCTGGCTGGCTGCTTTTGAGCTGTTTATGTAATTATCTTCCAAAGGAAAAAAAGTCAATTGGTAAAGGTTATTGGAAAAAAAAAATTATTGAGCCAAATCCATTGAATCTCACTCTCAAAAATATTATTTGCCTAACAATTTTGACCATTCATATATATTATATTTTTTTCGTATTAATTATGTAATTAGAAATATAATATAAATTATTAAATTAATTAAAATTGTAAATATAAATATCATATATATATATTAAATGTGTCTAAATGAATAATGTTTGTATCGTGTTTAAATTATTAAATTTAAAATAAGATATCAATCAATGCTAAATATTCGAAATCCAATGTTCTATCCTGGTGGTTTCGATTTCTGGCAATAATAACAATTGAAAGAATACGTGTTTTCACCGGTATGTTCAAAAAAAAAAACTTATTACAATCAGAGTAATTAATCGATGCATTTTGATAATTTTAAGATTTAATTCTCCAATCCTTTCAATCTTGTAATCTCCTAGGAAGGGATGAAACCTTTGAGAAGATTATAACAAGACCAAAAAAAAAAAAAAAGAAGATATTTCTGCTAAACCTTTGTTTATTCCTTGGCCCAAGCATATTAATAAGACTAATGATATGTTTTGTTCTAAATTAAGGAACAGAATATTAATAAGACTAATGAAATAAGAACAATTAACGATAATGATATTTTA
>JAQSVH010000008.1:2346596-2356888 GCA_029448705.1 Adansonia digitata
ATGTTTTGTTCTAAATTAAGGAACAGAATATTAATAAGACTAATGAAATAAGAACAATTAACGATAATGATATTTTAACACTAATAAGATGAAGCCTAGACGCAATGACAGATCCATCAATGTCAAACTATAAAAACAATCGACTGTGTATAAAACCCGAGCACTCAAAATAGAAATAAAGAAGGAAAAATACTGATGAAAGGCGACAACAAGGATGAACTTTCTATAATCCATGGAGAGACCGATAAAAGCCAGTAGCCGGCGACTCTAATTGATCAAAACGGCAGCGAAGACACCGACAGCAAGGGAACAAGCGGTAGAAAATATGTTGGAATCGGCAGCGTTCTTGACTGGCGCAGGGGCAGCAAATGGTGGGACGGAAATCGGTGAAGGAGGTGTAGCCACGACGGGGGACTTAGTTGGGGGAGAGTGGACGACGACGGGAGAAGGTGATGCAGCCGGTGGAGTCTTCGTCGTCATTGGTGAAGGCGCATGAGCCGGTGGGTTGACGGAATGGCTTGGAGCATGGTGGGAAATCGGAGGATGGGCTGGCGCCTGGGATGGAATTTGTGCCGCACCAAAGCCGAAAACAAATGTTAGCAGTATGACGTAAACGACGCTTGAACGAGACATTATAATAATTAACAAAGGAAAAAGAAAAGCAAAGCCAAATCAGCGAGAAAGGGAATTAAAGAACCTAAAAGCGAGTGAATTGGGAATGGGGTAGAGGAAAGAGTTTATCCACCTTATATAGAGGAAGAAACTGAGTGGCTAATCCGGTTTTGGTTAGATTGAATTCTACGCGGATTTTGACGAAGCATTGGAAATTCGAGATTTAAGGGATTTCTTAATGGGCGTAGAAATGAGAATTGATTTCCTTTTGGAAATTGCGAGTAATCTCCGATTTCCTGCCATGTTGGTAACGTTAAAGGGCCTTGAGAAATTGGAAAAGAAATCCCATCAATTTTGCTGTAATTGAAAATTTAACGGAATCAACTTTCCATTAACCGGAGTTTCTACGAGAAAAAATCGGAAGTGATTCAAAAATTATTTTAATTTTATATTATTACTTAAAATAATATTAAATTAAAAAATTATTAATATTTATAATTATATTTAAATAAAAATATATTTTATTATTTAAATGATAATTTGAGTTGGCATAAATTATAAAAAATTTTTAAACTCATTTCGATACAAATCACATCTATCGAGCCCATAAACAAATATAGTGTGAAATGTTAATAATATTAGTGATTATTTTAATTTACAAATGAATTATTTGATAAATTAAAAATGAAAAAAGATACTTAAAATCAATTGAAACTCACATGTCAACTCTATCGAACCCTCGATAATTACTTTTCTATTTATTTATTTTAATAAAAGGATTTAGATAAATGGAGATTATTTCATTTCAAACTCTGAGCAAGCTGCAAGTCGTGGTGAAAATTTATATTGAAGTTATAACTTACTAATAAAAAAAATAATAATTGCTGGCAGTGAGATAATGAAATTCAAATTTTAGAAAAATTTATTCCATAATTAATGTGCTATGTTTTATTTAATCGAAGCCTTGTTAAATCAATCACTATTATATAATATTTCATATTTAATGTATTTATTACTTGTCAAAAATAAACCTTATAATTTAATAAATTACTAATGAATTTGCTTACGGTTATTGGAAAATGTTTATGTAAATAATTAAGATGACATTAAAAGAAAAAAATATGCAATTAGTGATTTTTTTAATTCAAGAAAATATTATATTAAATGAAAAATCATTCTTAAATTAGAAATTAAATAATTATTAATTAATGTTCATAAATATAGATTAAGCAAACCAATTAAAGGGGTCTTTCTTTGTTGTGTTGTTAATTAATTGAATCACCAGAAATTTTATTAAACACTTGGCTAGTAAGATATACATTTGATTATTGCAAAATTTAAGAAAAAAAATTTATTTTATTAGACAAATAAAAATATAAAAATTACCTAATATGTATTTTTAAAAAATACAAAAAAATTAAATATATAAAAAAAATGTTCAGTGTTTCACTAAGTCTCAATATTATCATCAAAGCGGCAGTCGTCGGCCCAATAATAATGGATCCTGATTCAGCAATTCTGTTCACGATGGCACCGTTATGCGATGGTTCCGGAGCCACGGATGGTGAAATGGAAATTGAGGATGGAGGGTTTGCTGGAGCAGCAGCAGCCGAAGGCTTTGGAGGGAAGCTAGAAGTAGCGGGAGATGGTGCAGGCACTGGTGGAGTCGTGATCGGAGAAGGAGCAGAAACCGGTAGCTCATTCGTAGGCGATGGAGACGAAGGAACAGGAACAGAGATTGGTGGTTGAGACGTTGATGATGGAGGTAACGAGGTTGGCGAAGGTGCAGATGCAGGGGATTGCCGTGCCATAGCCGAAACCAACAAAATCATCAAGAAAAAGCAAAGAATGCTCACGTTAGCCATCTTAACTGGAAGACGAAAATTTGAATTGTTTTTAAAATGTGAGGAACTTTGAGTGTTGATCGGCGGCAATGCAAAGATGACGAGAAAACGAAAGAGTTTGTATAGGAGAAAATCAAAGTGGGGGCGCAAGTGGGACGAAATTGCGAAAACACGGTTTTTGAGAGATTGCGGAGAAAGAGTCCCAATTTCAGCAGGGGTGGGTGTTTTTGATTTTGGAGGTTTCATGCGTAACCACTAAGGTACATTTGATATATATATATACATATATTAAGATTTGTAGAGTGGTAACTATTGTCAGCCGCTGGATTCTATATGATATGTTTCTGTAACATTGTGAATTGGAAGATCAAACGGTTGGAAAAAAAAAATCTAGTTGTGGAAGATTGGAAACGAGTAGGAGCTGGGGTCCCACTAATTTCGTAGGAAACGAACATAACATGATGTTATTACGATGTCAAACATGAGAGGACACAGCATCATTCAAAGCAAAGAGGCATGTTCCCAAATCATAGAATTTCCCTTCCCTCCAGGGCATTTGCTACGCATACAGCCGAAAAAAAAAACAGTTAAATATTTTTTAAAGTTATTTTATTAATTTTTTCGGTATCTATTTCTTATATACATTTTTATCCCGTAAAATATGTTAAATTTTTTTTTTATTAACCAATATAAATAATTTTTTATAATTTCGTATTTATTATCGAATATTCACGCATCATTAGACAAAGAATTTGATTTTTTTACCATTAAAGGTACAGTTAAAATAAATATACAAAAACACTTTAACAAGCAGATTATTTTTACACCTATCCTTTAAAAAAAATGTGTCTAAGTGCACCAAACAACGTGTATGCGGCCAAAATGTATCTTGTTTGAAAAGGTTTGATGCACTTTTGTTGTTTGACACCAAAGCGTAGGAATTTTGACAGTAAAGATTAACGTTAAATGATTATGACAAGACGGGGTATGACTGATCATAAGTAGGGAAAATTGTTCTTCGTACAAAATTATTCAGTCCAATGAAAAAGGTCATATAAAAATTCAACAAAAAACAATTAAATGAAGAAGGAAATTATTAAAGTTCGTAATAGTTCCTTGAGATCTCAATATAGAGTAGGAGGATCCAAATTTAATTACTATTATTATATAGTACATAATAAGATATAATAAATTAATACAATAATTGAATAACATCATAATTCATAGGTTGTAATTGTATATTTAACATTATATGAAGAATCGATTTAAAAAAATTAAAGAGAATACATAAATTAAAATTATTAATACTTATAATTCTCATTCTCAGGAGAAAAAGGAGCTTTGATATCTCTACAGCACCGTAACGGCTACCAACAGTCCAACCGCAACAGATCCAGCGGCACCGAACCTACTATTCAAGCTCAACACCGCACTGTTTTCCGCTGGTCCCGGAGCTTCGGCGGGAGTTCCGAAAATCAAAGAGGGACTGGCAACCGGAGAGGGAGAAGAAGATGGAGGTGACTCCACAGTTGTTGGAGATGGTGCAGTTGCTGTCGGAGTCTTCGACGGAGATGGTGCAGACACCGTCGGTGGCGAAGAGACTGGTTTCGGAGTGGACGACGGGGATTTCTTCGGCGACGACACAGGCGACGGAGTTGGAGATTGTGCTATAACGGAGCAGCATAGCAACGCCACTGTAATTAAGGAGAGAAAACGGGAGAGAGCCATTGCCGTTCAATATTTAAATAAGGATTTAAACAACGGAGACGGTGTATGAGAAAGAGAAGAAGATGAGGGGGTATATAGAGAGATCAGAATTCGTTTATAACCGTTGGATTGATTCGGGCACGGATCTCTAAAAAAATCGAACGTTTGGCGTTTGCTTTAACTTTATTTTTAAAGAAAAAAATTAGGTGGGGTTGCTTTTGCTTTGGCATTGGCCACTGGACATTGGCCATTGGCGCTTTTTCTACTTTGATTTTCTGCTTTTAAGTAACGACTAAAAAGCAGGGTCGTCCTTTGCATCTTGACCGTTGCTGTGGGGAATTTGGATGCAATCTGAACCGTTGAAGTTCTTGCCTAATGTTTATACATTGGCAACGGTCGAGAACTTGAAAGATCTAACGGTTTCTGAACGACTGGGGAAAAAAATAGTGTACAAGTGGGAGATTTATAGATTACAGTGTAAATTTGATAATTTACATATTTATATTAAATTTATATATTTTATCGTATCATAATTATATTTAAAATTTTTTATATTTATATTAATTTTAATACATTATTTATTTATATTACATAAATTTTTAAAATATATTTATCTTATGCCATGTTTTTTATTTTAAACGTTACATTCGTGTAATCTTGTTAAAGATTACCAAGTCTAGGTGAGAGTTAGATCACTTGTTTGGAAATTATATTAGTATTTATTTTTTTCTCAAAATATTGTTTTATTATTTATTTTAATTTCATAAGTGAGATTAAAGATTGCTTATATATCTCTACTTCTATAATTATTTTTTTAATATACCAATCATACTAATCCTTCTTATAAAATTTAAAAATTTTATTGACCCAATATGAGATCATTTCTCAATCAAAATACCCTTGTCAATGTATATCATGAGAAAACGTAAAAACAAATGCAGATTTAATACTAAAAGCATTATTTTCTTCTTAACTTTATTATATAAAGTCGAAACTACTACAGTTACAAATGATATGATTTAGAAGTTCAAGCAATCACAGGTTCTAGGAATGAAGTTGGTTTTGTCCTCAGTTTACACGTTATAGAAAAAAGAATGAATGGCAATGACTCTTGCATAATTATTTTAACTAGTACCATATGCCAAAGTAAACATAGAATTCTGGAAAAAAAAAATTTAAAGCATAAATCTTCATGTCAGTTGTAGTAAGGGGATCATGTCGAGTTACGAGCATCTTAAGCAAGCCAGAAGCAGCAGCAGCAGATCCTAAGATTCAGATGTAGCAGCATCCATCGGAGGAGTCATGTTACCATTGCCGCCGATAATGAGACTGTTCAAACTGCTATTAAAATCTAAGCCATATACATGGCCCATTTTAGCGCGTTTCGTCTCCAAGTATCTCTTATTTTCCTTCGTAATAGGAGTTAGTAGTGGAACTCTGCTTGCAATTGCTAATCCATAACCCTTCAGTCCACTGTACTTAGCTGGATTGTTTGTCATCAGTTTCATCGTTCGCACACCAAGATCTCTCAGTATCTGCAAAGAAGAATCGGATTTTAAGTTCAATCAGCTTCTTCGAGAGGTAAGAATTTAAGTAAAATCCATCATAACAAAGCAGAAAAGATGAACCAGCAGAATGGTAAAGCCACAAGCGCAAAACAGGATTCTGATCCTTCCGTATTTATTATTACCAAATTTTGTTCCAATATGATGTTTTAATAATTCAATTATTTTCTCCATCTAAATAGAACTATGCAACGCATGAAGGTTCCATCCCAACGTCAAAAGTATGTCTTGACTGGTTGAATTTACACAAGCTCCATGTTATTCTTAGTAAGAACCTTAGCTGAGAACGATTCAATATGATTAGATCAACATATGTTTACCCAAATTTCCAGTTTTTCTTTGTTTTAGAATTTGATTTAAGTAGCATCTGGAAGTATTACCAGAAAAAAGGGGGATAAAGCAAACTCAGATGAACCTTCTGAAAGCAACTGAATTATGCTAGATATATTTCATTTAGTGTGGTTTTGGAGAGGAAATACCTGTGCGCCAATTCCGTATTCTCTTGAATCGACAGGCAATCCCAGCTCCTCATTTGCTTCTACTGTATCACGACCAGCATCCTGCAGATTATACGCACGAAGCTTGTGGCCCAAACCAATTCCCCTGCCTTCATGCCCACGAAGGTATACCAAAACACCCCTGCCAGCAGCCTCAATCTGTTTCATCGCAAGGCCAAGCTGATTCCCACAGTCACATCTAGCAGATCCAAAAATGTCTCCGGTGAGGCACTCCGAGTGAACCCTCACAAGAATATCTTGCCCATCTCCAATCTCACCCTGTTTACGCCAAAAAAAAGAATCATGCCATGTTCTTCATAATAGAGGCTTTTAATCTAAGAAAACCAAAAGTCTTGAAGATAAATATAGAATCGTGACACTTATTGAGAGAAATTAGCAGTGTAATGAAAATAGATTAAAGCATTTCTGACTTGATTAAGCACGGGACAAAATATTTCTATACGATTCGTACAGATAATATAAGAAAACAAAACTTCCTATAAGAACGATGCTATGTCCTCACCTTAACCATTGCTATATGTTCAATCCCATCCAATATTGACCTGTAACAATAGGCCGTGAATGGCCCCCACATAGTTGGTATCCGTGCAGCACCAGCAAGATCAACTAATTTATCCCTCTTTCTCCTATACCTGTCAATAATAAGCAGCATTAGAAGTAGTTTTCCTTCATCATTCTTAGAAGACTTGATATACAATTGATAATAGTTTTGGCAAGAATTCAATCGTGCAACTTAACCGTAGGATACATGAAAGATAAGTAGAAAGCAAACCTCTGGATATGATACTCATTTATTTACCTGATTAAATCAGCTATGGATATAAGTTTCAAGTTCTCCCGCTGGGCAAATTGACGAAGCTTTGGTAATCTAGCCATGGATCCATCATCATCTACGACCTCACAGAGAACTGCAACAGGTTCCAGTCCAGCTAGCATTGCAAGATCAACAGAAGCCTCAGTATGCCCAGCTCTTTTCAGAACCCCACCTTCCCTATACTTCAGCGGGAAAATGTGACCCGGGCGGTTGAAATCCTCGGGTTTGGAATCTTTAGAAGCAAGGGCCAAAACTGTTGTTGCTCTATCATGAGCTGATACACCAGTTGTAGTACCATGTTTTGCATCCTGCAAATTGGTTTTCATGCAACAGAAAAGTTGAGAACCATTGGAATTGTTGAACTAGATAGTATTGAAGCCATCTTTCTGGAACCAAAAGTCTAAAACCAACTAGCCCTTAAATCATACTTTGCTCAAAGTATCATAAAAGACATATTCAAAATTGTATTTTGAGCTTATCGAAAGTTTATAGGCAACCATGATCTTCAATATCTTCCAGGTATCTAACATCCTCGGGAATCAGATTCAACCCCAGTAGGTACTATGAGTTTGACTGACACGGTAAATACAATTAACAGTAGTCAAATTTAAGTTAGAATCATTGATAGGAACTTATTTCTAAATAAATTATTACTTACTAAAAATGAAATTATCCATGTATCAGATATGGATATGAGACAAATTAACATACCACTGTAACTGTGAATGCAGTGCGGAGTTTTTCTTCATTTTCTCTTTGGTTCACCATCAAAGGAAGCTGCAATCTCTCCAGATCCTCCTCTTGCATGCTTACACAAACTATCCCAGTTCCATGCTTCACAATAAAGGCCATAGCTTCAGGTGTCACCAACTGAGCTGCCATTATAAGATCTCCTTCATTTTCTCTGTCCTCATCGTCGACAACCAATACCATCTGCAATATTAATTCATATTAGTAAAGAAAAAGATTAATACGCAGACAATAAACATACAAGTATTATCAGCACGGGGAATAAGAAGCATCCAAAGAAAACAACTAACCTTCCCCTGGCGAATGTCATCAATTGCCTCAGGGATGGAAGCAAAACCTTCAGTGGGACGATCCAAATCAAAATCATTATTATCAATGGGAAAACAATTACTTATAGGAGCAGTATCTGCTGCAAGGGTTCCAAATGCTATTGCATCCTGTGGTGCTTCGATTCCAACCGATTTACCAGTGAAGAGAGTACCATTTACCGAAGCACCATTGTCAACGGAATAAGACAGGATGTTGCCTTCTCCAGATACAAGTGCAGCTCTAGTTTTGCCACCACTTTTAGTAACAAAGGATGATCTACTACCGAACCGTATCACGGACGGGTGGCTATTTGCTAAGAATAGATTTGTGCTGTGTAATCCATTAAAGAATTTGAAACTTTTGGATGCCCTATGCAGAAGGAAAGGTCACTAAGAATTTCATACAATCAAATAGTACTGATAATTGTAAAGATTGCACTACAGCATTAAAAAGTCATTAAATATCAAATAGTACCGCACATCTTTTCTTAAAACAAACTCAGGCATTTAATTTAGTAACTTTAGGCAGAAATCTAGCAGATTTAGAATCCTATAAACGTAACACCCCCCCCCCCCCAAAAAAAGTACCATAGAAATAGTATTTAGAAGTAAGTGCAATTTTCTAACAATTGCTTACCAAATTAATCAAATGTGAATAGCCAAAGGAGCAATCAAGGCCATACATGCTATACTTTTGTTTGCCTCGCTAAAGTTGGGACCTTTTACACATTTCATCATTCAAAAAAATAACACATAAAATTGCCATACTGCTTTCTAGCCAAGGCTAATTCTTGATGCAAAGACCGGACCTTTTTGGTCAAAATGGCTAAAGGCTTTAAGTTAATACAATCTCTGGTAACAACCGGCTGTTGGAAACTTTGGGTTTTTTAAAATAAAAGTCAAAGACCAAATCCAAGCTAACCACGGCATCTGAATAAGATCGAAACGGAACCACTAACCATAAAAACTTCGAATTTGATTAGAAAACCAAATAACAGAAGAAGGAAACCTCGTTGAAACAAATGAAATGGAAAAGAAAATATAAAAACGAAGCAAACCCAAAAGAAATCTCACTTAAACGAAAAGAATTCAAATGTAAAAAGAGGTAAGAATTTTAGACACAAACGACCGGAGCAAAAGCCATAAAAGAAATTAGAGAAGGAAGCTTACTGAGGACGAGAAAGGACTCCAGTTGAAGGAGAAGAAACGTTGAAAGAAGCCATTAGCAGCCACAAAAGAAGCTAAAAATTTAATAGGGGGATTTTTGATCTTCTAATTTGGTTTTTTTTTTTTTTCAAGCTTATATGCATATATTTATAGAGTCAGATATGGAAAGGAACCAAACTGGAAGAAGCAAAACAGCGGCGAATTGAATTTGTCCAAGATTAGATGTTTACCCGCGGGTGAGGCAGCATCAGGTCGGCTTAATATGATAAGTCTTAATTGTAATTTTGACAGGCTGGAATTATTTAATTTCGTGTAATTTCTAAATTTCAAAAATTAATTAATAAATTAGTAAATATTTTTTTATTATATCAATTTTACAGAATTATTTTACTATAGTTCGCTTTATATAATATATAATATATAATATATAATATATATACTTAATAAGTGGGATTTTTTTAACTCCTGATATTTAAATGATTGATTGGGAAATTATAAAAAAATAATAATTCATTTGCTAAAAATATCATTCAGTGATTAGATAACATTTTAAATTAAGAATGAGGCAATCCCCCTTTTTGTATGTTCTTCTTTCTATTTCCCTCTTAGGTACCACCATACCATTCTATGACTAAGAATTAAAACTAAAACTTTACAGTAATATTTTTATTTAACAAAATAAATATATAAATAAATTTATATAATAATTAATTAAAATATTTAAATAAACATATAAAATAATATTTGTTACAATTTTAATTGTTAAATATCATTATAATATATGTTTAAAAAAAACATTTAAGCGAGACTTATAAATCAAATTCCAATAGTTGGAAAAGGATTTTACCTGCAGTATAGTGTTTTTCCTTTAACAATTAATCATAAACATATTTTAAAGGGGGAAAAAAAAGACAAATACTGCTATCATTCATTGCAGTGATTCTTGCTTTATTTTTCTCTTTTTGGTTAATTATCTATTATATAATTAATGTTATATTAAAAGCTAT
>JAQSVH010000008.1:2409415-2419510 GCA_029448705.1 Adansonia digitata
CTACAAAAGAGAAAATTTTAGAGTTCAAATAAGAGGGTTTTGTTGATTCATTTGTTGATCTAATTGATATGTATGTCTTTAAATTAGTATCATGTATCAGAAGCACTTGCGAATTCCACTTCCAATTTCCCTTTAGGCCTGGGCTTCTTTTGTATTATATATATATATATATATATATATATATCCTAGGCTTCATCTTTCTTTTCATTTTTCTCAGTCCTGGTGGACAGCAATTTTTATCATGTAAAGAAGTCTCTACATACTTGCAATCCTACTTTGGGCTCCATGATGCACCCCTGACGATGGATAAAGATGGTGACATTGCTCAGCATATTCACCAAATGGCTTCCGAAAATGTAAGTGAAGTTTGCCTTAAACGTTGATTTAACTCATGAAAGAAGACATGCTTAACATTGTTTGGTATGTTCATGCAATAGCAGGAAGGTGCTATCAAAAAAGAGGATGATCAAAGGCAGTCTGCTGAACGCGAGAAAGAAGTCAACTTACTGGGTATGGATAACCTGGCAGAAGTTCAAATACACGATCTTTTTGAATGTCATAAATGCAATATGACATTTGATGAGAAGGATGCATATTTACAGCACCTTTTATCATTTCACCAGAGGACTACAAGGAGGTATAGGCTTGGTTCTTCTGTTGGAGATGGTGTGATACTTAGAGATGGAAAATTTGAATGTCAATTCTGTCATAAGGTATTTCATGAACGGCGTAGGTACAATGGTCATGTAGGGATCCATGTTAGGAACTTTGTGAGAGGAATTGAAGATTCACCTGGCTTACTAACGCTTCCCAGGAGACCTGAGGTTGCAGCTAAGCAAGAGTTGCCTGCTAGGATTTCCAAAATGGATGCTTTAATTGAAATTGCTCAGAATTCTATTCTTGAAACTAGTACTGCAGTGCCTAGATATGAACTCAATGATGGATCAAGCCCTGATAAATTGAATGCAGTCACTAATCCAGAAATTCCTGCTTCTACTTCTGATCATGAAATGAATTCTGATTCGCCTTTAAGTGATTCTGGAACAGAGGATGACATGACTGATAGAACAATGAATCAAGATTTATGTGAAGAAACTTGTGAGCCTATGGTCATCGATGAAAAGACAAATAAGATTGATAAAGCTATCAATGTTGCGAACATGGATTCTCTTTTTGATGCTACAATTTCTAATTCTTTGGATGAGCAAAATGGTAGTATATCTGAAACTTTAGTCAGAAAAGATAGTTTACCATTTCATGCTGAAGAAGCTGACAAGTCTTGCATTGAGCAGCAAAGAGGTTCTGAGAGCAACTTAATTGTTCACTCCACTGATCAGGACGTTGAGAATAAAATCAATTTAGTTGGTGCTGGCACAAGGGAGCATCCCAAACCTGAGGAAGTAGATAACAGTACCAATCCTGAGTTAGTTGTTGGTTTTGGAGATAGTTGTGCTCCTGCTAAAGATGTTGCACCAGAGACTATACATCAAACATCTGAAGAAAATGTACTTCAGGCTGAGGTCTCTGAATCATCAATGTCCCCATTACTACCACCAATTGGTACATCAGTTTCAATTTCTATCTCAGAGAAGGTATAAAGCCACTGTTCTGTTTTGTTGTTGCCTTATCAGTACAGTGTGGTGTAAACAGTTTTGAGATCGTTGTGGTGCTCACTAGAGCTCTTATACCTTTATTCCTCTCTGTTTATAGATGTTATCATCCACCTTTTTTTTTTTTTTTTCTTTTCTGGGGTGCTCTTTGCCTCAATTTTGTTGTTTGGTGCCATCAATAAGTTTTCCTCATTGGTTGCTTGCATTGGTTGGTCTGGTTCATCAAAAGTTTTAGTTGGTTCCTAATTGATTTCTTTATATTAGTAGTTTCTGAATGTCTACAATTTTCTAACTAAACAGAAATATTTACATCCGTAGAATGGAAATAAGGTTATAAACTTTTCAGTTTATTTAAATTTCCCCTTGAGCACAAAATAAAGTTCGGCAATGTGACTTATTAGTTATTTTATTGTTATGATACAATATTTAACCAATTGATTGTTTTACTTATATGCTAATCATTTGCCCATAATATTCTGCCACTATTGGGGTTTTAAATGGTATAGTTTTCTTACTGATGTAAGGTCATCTAGGAATGGTTGGGCTGAAATTATTTCACTGAAGAAATTACGTTAATGTTCTCTATGTGTAACGGCAGGGGGAAGATGGTTTATGCAGCATTGATCAGAGGCCTGACAATGAGACAGGATTTGATGAGCTGAGGTTGGATGAAACAGAGCAGATCAAACTCGGCTTTGGGGGTGTGCAAGTGTCTTCTTCATTGCCAGAGAGTCCAGTGGAGTTGGCTAATAACCCGGGTATAGAAGGTGTTTACGCTTCCCCTGTTCAGCTTGAATCAGAAGTCTTATTAAATATGGCTAGCAAGCATCAGCTTACAACCGTGTGTATGTGGTGTGGAACGGAGTTCAAGCAGGAGGCTGTTGATTCTGAAATACAATCAGGTTCGGTTGGTTATATGTGTCCTACCTGCAAGGCCAAATTTCTTGGCAACTCAGTGCAGTAAGCAATCTATTCCGTTGTACTTATAAAAGGATAAATAGAAACAGCAATTCAGCTATGAATTATCACCACCTTTGGTCAAGCCTTCGATATACGAGTTTCAGAGCCAGAATTCCCCGATGTTGGTAACTTATATTGAATTCATGTTAGAGTATTGCAGTCTACTTTTGTTACTTTGTTATCCTAGTTATTCTATTCGTATGGCTTATGTGCTGCTTGACATATTTTCTTATATGTTGGCTTATCTTGAAATATTGTTCTCTTATGCAGGATTCTTGCAAGTGCTTAGGCTATGAAAATTATAGTAACCTTGTAAAGTACAATGTTAATCCAGAAGTAGGGATAAAGAGCACAATAATTACATTATGTTGTTCGGTAAAATGATAGATGCAATACAGAAGCAGAATTTGGTGCAGATTAATGTATATATAAAGTGATAATATTTATTAATATGTTCAAATAGCTTATGCCATATGATATAGGTTACATGAAATCTAGTAAGTGGATTGTTATTTATTTATATGACACTTCTTGAACACTTCACTATTCGTACAGGAAATGACACACTTGCACCCGTGGTAGACATGTTCTTGTATTGAGTTCAGCTATATCATACATAGCTCGCCATGATCTTTTGTACCATGTCTAACCTCTTTACCTTAGGCTAGGTTGTCATAGATATAGATATCATTCATGATTTCATTCACCTCTATATGTAAGCCGTAGAATTTATATTATTTTGTGTCGGCAAATGGAAGATGACGTCAAATTGTTAATCAATTTGCGGACCAGATTTAAACACAAGATGCCCCTTGGTTATCTTTGAATAAATAAAAATTTCATTTTTTTTTTTTGAATAAGTGATCATTTTATTATGCAAGAATCAGCGATGTGCTGCTGCATCAATACAATATCATAATACAATATTAGCTAAAAAGCTAGAAGCAATGTAACTGGGAAAAAATTGTGAGATTATTTAAACCCCACTTTCTACAAAGGAAAATATTTACAGTATCAGGTTCAAGTTGGTAAGGTTTGCCAGTTTAAGTTGTAACTCTTTGAGGATGTCAAAGACCTGCAAGGAATCCTTCTACTGATTCCCATGAATTCTGTTGTTCCGTTCCTTCCAAACATAATAGCAGCATTCCATGCTAACTTAAGGATGGTGGTGATGAGTGGTTTGCCCTTAAGCTTTTGGACTGCCCAAGCGAGAACACTGGTCCATTTGGGATCACCCCTTGGGATATGACAGCATTGGGGTATTCGAAACCAAAGTACCCTAGAGAAGTTGCATTAAAGAATAAGTGGTCACGAGACTCTTGCTCTACTCGACAAAGGACACATTGAGCATCAACCTCCATTCCCTAATGGAGAAGTCTTAGTCTTGGTAGGGAGTCTGTCAAGAGCAGCCATCCAAACAACAAAATGCTTTGGGATGTAGTGTGAGAACTAAAAAGGCTTATCCCAGCCCACCTTTTGCTTCCTTGTTCTAATATCATGCCACACCTTAGGTGTAGAGAAAGAAGTTCTAGGGAACTTCTAGGCAATCTCATCCTGCTGTTGCGTAAAGAATTGGCTTGCCAGGGTTCTAAGTTTTGAGGAGCTTTTTCCTACTCCAGCTATGCCCTTTTCTTGTGGTGATCTGCCGAAAGGATCTTCCCTTCAAAACATATGCGTGAATCCACGCAATCCACGAAGAGCCAGCTTTGAAAAATAGGTCTCATATGTGCTGCAGCACGCATGCCTGGTTCCAAAGGGAGAGGTTTTCGAAATTCAATCCTCTTTTAGACTTGGGGAAACAAATGTCATACCAGCTCACTCTAGCCCTTGGGGTGGGGATTCTTCCCCTGCTCAAGGGGACCATAAATGATGTGTTAAGCATGAAAGGTTTGTTGATTCAAAACTATGAATTTCGGGAAGAAACACTCTAATGCTCTTAGGCATTTATTAATAAGATGTTATAAGCAATTTTTTACGGTGATATCAAAGAAAGCGTACTTGATTTTCTTTAAATCTTTACCAACAAGAGTCAAGTCGGTCTGTTTCAGTACTTGAGTAATTCTATTCAAATTGCAGAGGAACAGACAGACACCAGACTTATTCCAACGAAGGCAAATATCGAGAATTGCTTGAAATGGCTGGTTAAGGACTGCCGGTCAGGAGATTCATTGGTGTTCTATTTCTCCGGACATGGCTAATAAGTTACAAGGATGTCTCGGCTGTTCAACAATATTAAGCAGAACCTTTTCTCCAGTCTCACACAGCTAAATTTGCTTTTTTCGTGTACTTTTAGATAATTGGCCTTCGACGTATTCTACATGATAAACCACATTCCGCTCGGATAATTTACCTCAGTTAATGCTAATGGCATGTCTGATGTGTCTATTCCTATAAGTTGAAAATATTTTGGTTGAATTCTCGTTTTCTAATAAGATAATCACGTGTGCCTCTTGTTACAGCAACAGTATTTATAGGTCAACTCGAATCGAATTAAAATTTAATAGTGAAAAAAATAATTTTTGCATGCTCAGTATAGTGCGAAAACTCATTTTTCATATTAGAAATACGTTAAATAACTATTTTTATATTAATATTTAAATAATATCATAATTTAATTTAAATGAATATATATTTTATTGATTAAATAGTAATTCAAATCTAATTAAATTGTTTTAAATTATAAAAATTTTATTTTAGACCTGATCTAAAATTAACTCAACTTGTGATAAGTCTAATTTACATGCGTAGGTAAGAATGATAAATGAAAGAAAAAAAAATTATATATAGGATAAATACAAATATATGGTCCTGCGTGTAGTTAACATATATATATATACATACACACACAGAGAAACAGAGGATAGAACATTAATTATTTTGAATCTACACAATCCTCCCTGCTACACTTTAAATTTACCTGAGTAAATTGAAGTACGATAATTATGGGGTGCATCGATAGTGAAATTTTTTAATTTTATAAGTAAAGTTAAAATGCTATCATATGTCTCATTTATTTATTTTTTATTTTTTTAAATATATAAATGATATATAACAAGTTTTTAATTCTACTTGTAAAGTTAAAAAACTTCACTGTCGATATACCAAATAATTATCCATTAAAATATTACTATATCGTACTTAATTACAAGTATCCTATCTCCTAAATATGGTTAGGATAACTTTTTATCCCGATTACATTTCAATTTTAATTATTGAAATGTCTCATTTGAAACCTTATCTTTGTAAAAGGTTCGATTTTGGTCCTTTTGTCTCATTTTTTTTTTCTTCCTATTAACAATTGCGAAAAATGATCATGTATCATGTCAAGGGAATGGTCATATGGCATGGCATATAAGTTACAACATGAATATTACATCGGAATTAACAAAACTATTTGAATGTAGGATCAAAATGAAACCATGTCAAAAGTTTAGGGTTAAAGTGAACCAATTCAGAAGTTAAGAGCTAAAACGAAATCAAAATATAAAATTATAGATCATAATTGAAATTTATCCAATATTGGCTGTATTAAATAGAAAAATTATGCATATTAAAGTTACCGAAAGTAAATAAATACTTAACTTATTAGGTAATATTTAATAATTTTAAAACTTAAGTCTCAATATTTTTAATTTTGTTCATTTATCTTAAGCCGCGACCTCTTTTGTAAAATGAAAAACAAAAGTTGTTGTACTGTTTCTTCTTTTCAAAACAGCGGCTCTTGGGTTTTGTTACGAATGTAGGCAGTAAGCCTCTACTTTCAGCTTCTGAAGAGTTCGACATTAGAGGCAATTTGAACTATAACTACTGTGCATACTAGCGAGTATATCCCATTGAAGCAACAACTGTTGTCAGGGATTTTGTGAGGAGCTAGCTAGCTGGTGTTTATTCGAGAGCTGAAGCTTTCATTCCTTGTCGATCTTCAAGCAATACCCTGATCAAATTACACGTGGTTTAACGAAAATTTTGTACTGTTTACTCTCCATCTAGGCTTCCCTGGCATGACAACAGAAATCAACATCTGATAAGAAGAGTTGTTTTTTATTATTATTATTATTATTATTAGGAATAGTTTACTAGGAGATTAACAAGCTTAGATTTATCAATAAAAGAGATGAAAAACTAAGAAATTAAGAAAAGAAAATTTGAAGAGGGTAGGGATTTAAATAACAATATATATAAATATTTCAACTGTCATTTTGTATTTTTGATTTTTTTAGTCAAGTTTCATTCTCATTGGAATGTGAATGGTTAATGATCATGGCTATTGTACTCAAGATTATGAATAACATGTGTACATGGCTGTAAATAAATTTTTTTATAAAAAGATTATAAATTTTTTTATAATTATAATCATAATTATTATATTTTATAATAAGTACAATGAAAAAAATTTATGATCACCTATAATATGATAAGTATAATATAATCAAAACATATTTACATTCATAATTTAAATCCCATTACCATATATAGATATGCTTTTCCCTTTGACATTGATGGTCTTTGGTGCCAAGGTATGTCTTGCATTGTACGGTTTTGGTAAAATCAAAGGAGTTTATCGTTGTGTATTCCCGTTGAAATCTTGTAACATTTGAGTAGAATTTTCTGATTCTTGTAAAAATGTCAAGGTATGGCACCACAAATCTAGACTTCTGACTTGGCTATACCTTTTATACCTATACATGCATATATATATATATATATATATATCTATAACAATATATAAAAACAATCCCTCAAATCAATCTCAGGCTAGAATTAAAAAAATTGACGCATGGAATTCGAATAACTCAGCAATGTCTTTAACTATTTTTTAGGTTTATTTTAGAAGATATTTAATCAGATAAAATAGGATGAATTAAAGGCTTTGACCGGATAATATTATTTAAAACTATCCCTTAAACCTATTTATACCTATCTATACCTAGACCTATTATCTATAAACATAATATTATCTTTTTCTTTTCAAAGTTTAGTAAATATTAAAAAATATTAATTAATAACAATATTTATAATAGGGTAATTTTAATATATAATTATGAATAAGAATTTTTAACTTCTGTACCAAAAATTAGGAAAAGTTGTAAACTTAATGATAAACAAAATTTTTTATTATTATTTACACCTTATAAATAAACAGTTATTAGTAAGAAAAAAATAATATAGTAAAAAAATTTGAGAAAATTAAAAAATGAATCAATTGATCAAAAATATTTATTATATTATTATTATACTAAATAATTATTAATAAAAAAGAAAACATTATGTAATAAATTTTATCTTTCGAGAAAAGAAATAAAAAGAACAGCACATGTGATTAGTCAATTTAGACTTTCAAAACTAAAAAAAGTGAAATTTTATTAGTAAAAAAATCAACTTAAAATTTTATTTTTTATAAATTTGTCACACGATTTAAAAAAAACATTAAATATTATAATTTTATATTTTATTATTTAAAATTGGTTTTCTGCCAAAAATTTAAAATTAATTTAGTAATAAACTTTTTTCTTTGTAAAAAAATATATAATTTTTATATATTAAAAATATAACTATTTTAATATAAAATATTTAATGAAATAACTCATACTTAATAAATATAACTAAATTATATAACAAATTCAATCTCTTAACGAAGCGGGAGGGAGACGCTCTAATATAAAAGTTTCTCTCTCCCGTAAAGTCTTTCCACAGTTCTCTCTCCCATAGAACGTGGGCTTGGACAGGTTCCTCAGCCTTTTTGAGGTCGTCATTGAGCGGTTGAAAAAAATAGGAAAAACAATAACCCACTTAAAGGGAAATAGAAATTACTTAGACTTTTGCGTGGATTGTTTTTTAATTTTTTTAAATATATGTAAAAAAAATTTAACACTTATAATTATATATTTTAATTATTTTTTTATTTTTATTTTTATAATATGTTTGATATAGCTATATTAAAATAGTTATTTTATGCGAATGAAATAAAGCATGAACAGAATGAAATAATTAAAGTAGTAATTTGGTTTAATGAAAATATAATAATATGAGATTCGAATCTTCGATAAAAAAAATTTTAATCTCGTCAATAATTAATTTTGTATTATATCTAAGTCTAAAATAATCATTTAGTGAAAGATGTACGAAAAAACTATTTTAGAATAAAATTAAAATCGATTATTCTACTAATCAAATAACTAAATCATTATAACGTGTTTAATAATCTTGAAATAAAATAACTATGTATGTATATCAAACATATTGTTAGAATTTTATATAAACGTGGTCTAAAAACAAGATTTTAAATAGGATAAATAATAGTGGACCATTCTGTGAATACTCCAACTGCTAGAACTTAAAAATCATCTTAAAAATCACGAGTTCGAATACTCGGATCGAAGAGATTACCTCTCTTACTGTCTCAACTTGATCTCAAGTGGTAGGGTGAGGGGACTTGGATGCAAAAATAGATTAAAGTGTCAAAAAAAATTATTCTAATTAATCGCACTTTTGTTTTAGCAACGGCGGCTACATGCACCTACGTTACGTTTTTTACAGTCTATAAGTGTTATATATTGTAAATGAATTATGTAATAATATCTTACAAGTGATTAAATTCTTAAAAATAAATATTAATAAATTTATTTAAATTTAATAACTATTAATAGCTACTAATACAAATAATGAGAATTTTTTTACCTTTTTTATCTCTCGTTAATGAGATATCATCTTGTGATTATTAACAATATATTGCACTAGTATACATTAATATATTAGATATAAATTATAGCGTATAATAAGTACAATGGAAATTAAAAAAAAAGTTGAAATGATAGAAACTTTTTCATTTTAACATTTACTAAAACATGGAAAATAAACATGTATCTTGACAATGATAAAAGTTTATTCTAAGTCTTTGTATTGTATTGAATAGAGTATTTTAGTCTTTCTATTATTAAATTTAATATTTTAATCTTTGTACTTTTGATATTATAGCAAATAAAAAAAATAATTAATGGTGTTAAAAACTATTTGAATGCTAATTAAATATTGATGTATTATGCGACGTGAAATTTTAAATTTTATACAAGAGAATGACCCAAACTCGATCTTAAACCAAAATTTATTTTTATATAAAGTTTAAAATTTTATATTATATAATACGTCAATATTTTATTAATATTTAAATACTTTTTTAATACCGTTAATTATTTGTCCTTATGTGTTATAATTTTAGAAGTGTAAAGACTAAAATACGAAATTTAATAATATAAAAACTAAAAAGATTCATTTACTATAGTCCAGGAATTTGTAGTAAACTTTTACCTTTAATTATTTGCTAATTATATGTGTATATATATATATATATATGTGTACAATTAAAGTGTTATCCAACTTAATTTATTGCGAAACTTACATAAAATCTAAATTAATTAATAGGGTCAAGATTGTGAGGCGAAACCCTTTACATAAGTGCAACATGGGTCACACAAATAGTTCAAATACTAAATTGAAGATGCTATTGCTTTGGCCCCTTTTTCTGGGT